>PVJD01004718.1:0-130312 GCA_004026545.1 Mormoops blainvillei | reverse complement strand
TCCCATACATGCCTGGACCGGGATAGAACTTGCAACCTTTTTTTGGTGCATGGGAGGAAGCTCCAATCAACCGAGCCACTCAGCCAGGGCTCCCATTGAGGCCTTAAAAAGAAATTTTTATTTTTATTTATTTTTAGAGAGAGGGGAAGGGAGGGAGAAAGAGGGGGAGAGAAACGTAGCTGCGCAAGAGAAACATTGAACGGCTGCTTCTTGCATGCCCCCAACCAAGAACCTGGTGGGCAACTCAGGCTTGTGCCCTGACCTGGAATGGGACAGGCGACCTCAGATTCGCAGGATGACGCCCAGCCCACTGAGCCGCACCAGCCAAGGCTCTCATTTATGGTTTTGATTTGCAATTCCCTAGTGGTTAGTCAAGTGTATCTTTTATCAACACGAAACAACTCGCGTGTCCAATTTAATTATTTTTTACTTTGAAATGATCTTATTGGAACATTGTGATCCCAGATTTCTTTTTCATATTTTCCTGGCATGTTTAGTTAATCTCTTTATTTTCTACCTTCAAGTGCCCTTTAGTATTAGGTTTGCCTTTGTAAACTGTAATGTTGAATATTTAAAAAAATCTTTTTTTTTAATACTATTGAGTTCATGTTATTTGGTATGTGCGGTGCCAGCACCGGGATGCAGTTTGACGAAGGGGTTGTAGTCGAAGCTGAAGACGAGGTTTATGATTACAATGAGCCGTTTTAAAAGAATGAGTGTCATGAAAAGGGACATACTGGACTTATGTTTTTGCTTTTACCTAACGTGAATGTCAGTTAAAAATATATCTTTTATAGGCCATACAATTTAGACATAAGTTAGACAAAAATTTGTAACAGATTTGAACACTTCTCTTACCAACCAAGAGTAGCATCAGAGAGTGCGTAACGTTCCACATTTTGAAATACATTATCACTTTTCCTCTTATCATCATCGTCATTATAATTACGAATAAAAAAAGGGTGCCCGAGAGGAGAAGCTGTGAGAGCTGATGCTGCAAGATGCGGGTCCATCTTCCCGGGCTCCTGGCGGGGAGCGTTCTCCAACCTTGCCGCCACTGGCCCTTCTCGGTCACCGTCGAAGTGCCTGCCGCGGCTGCGTCTGGGAAATAGAGTTCGAAAGCAAAAGCGCTGCGCTCCGGACGGCGGCCCCGCGGCTCTCCGGCGCGCAGGCGCAATGATGCCCGGCGGCCTAGCGGCGGCGGTGAGAAATGTTCCTGCGCTAGGTGTTCCGCTCGCGTCCAGTGAGGTCCACCGCTTCGCGACCCGCCGCGGCGGGGCCGGGCACAGATTGCCGGTGAGAGCGCGCCCCGGGTGTGCACCTCCTGCGGCGGGGCCAGGACAGCGAGTCCCAGCTCGGGGCGCTCGAGCCGCGGCGGCCTCGGCAGGTGAACGCGGCCCGGGGAGGGGGCGTTGCCCGGAGGGGCCCCGCGGAGGCCGGAAGTCGGAGCTGCCGCCTCCTGCGCCGGGGCCTCTGCCTCGGCCGAGCTCCCGGCGGAATGGCCTCAGGAAGGGATTGCTGCGAGAGGTGTCTCGTTTCGGGGTTCGTGAACCCTGTGGTGGTCTTAGGCTTGTAGTGTTTGTTGGCCCCCCTCCCCCCAAAGCATATATGTTATTTGAGGCTTATCCATTTTTGCAAACCTTGCTTGTTTGGCATCGTTTTCCTAGAGTGAGTTAACTAAACTTTTTTTTTTTTTGTTACGTCCTTTTTCCGCTGTCTTTTAAGTTCATTTCTAGCCAGCGACGCTGTTCCTTCTGAGTTTCGTGTTTCGAGGGATGGAGAAGGGAAGGTGGGTCGGCAATGGTTCCTTTCGCAGGGGGAACTATGATAACTCTTCTGCGTACGGGAAGCGCTGCTTCCAAGAGGAAGAGAACAGAGGAATTTTGGGTTAGCTGTTTCTGAACAGGACACCAAGCTCTTCAGATGGCACTTGAAGAATTATAGTTGTCAATGAAAGAAGCCTTCAAAGCCGCAAGGGTTTATTTGAGGACATGCCTGGAAGCAAGGCCTCAGTGGGTTGAGAAACGCTCGAAGAGCGGCAGGCGTGCAGTTCCGTGTATAGTTTCGGAATCGGAGGAGAAAATATAAGGCAGGTCAGTAGGTTAAGGCGGCGGGAAAAAGCGGGGGAAATCCCCGGGACTGGATGAGAAGCGAGACGGAGAGGCACGTGCAGCGCTCACGTTGGTGGGCGCAGGCCGGCGACGTGGGGCGGCCACAGGAGGAGAGACGCTGCGGGCAGCAGGGCGACAGCGGGGAGGGCCGAGTTGAGCGCAGCGCACCGGGGTCTTTTTGAAGGAGCTGGAAGCGCGAGTTCGCGAAAGTTCCTCTGACTCGAATACTAGCTGCAGGACAACCGTAGGCCCCGCTCGCCTGCCGGGAGGGCTGACCGCTCAGTTAGCAGTTACTGTGTGGACGTCCTCTGGTTACTTTTGGTCCCTGGGCTTGTCAGGCCTGCGTAGCCCTCTTTGTATTCTCATAATTACAGTTATTATAGTTCAAAATACCAGAGTGCAGGTGTGTGGAGTAGTTGTGTCATTTTTCATTGCTTTAACCCTGTGAGCCCTGGCCGATGTCCCGCATTCTGTTAATGCACTTCCAGATGGTTCTGATCCCTTAGTGTGAGTCACCTTTATTCACAAACCACTGGCTGGAAGGTAGCAGGTCTGTGATGGGGAGCAGGCCAGCGCCTTCTTGGGGTTTGGGTCTGTGCTGAAGTCCCCTCTCTCTAGGGGTCCCCTCTGCAGGGGCTCCCTGAGTGGTGGTGGTGGCCTGGCATGGCCTGACCATGGGGGTGGGAGGGCCAACGGCCTGGACAGCGGCACAGCTTCCTTCTTCCTTTCAGGTGCCTCCTCCGGCCGGGGCAGCAGGCGGGGGAAATGGCCACAGAGTTGCTTCCAGCCCAGGCTCAGGTGAGTGAGGCTTCCTTCCTTGAACCGCCTTCGTGTTTCAGAGGTTCATGAACAAGCATCACTTGTTGTTGAGCTTATCTCGGCAGGAAGCCCCAGTGAGATCAGCAGGTGGGGGACTCGGGAAGGGAGGTGCTTTCCTCACCTCACTGCCAGGCTCATTAATGGTCAATTCTGTGCTTAACAGTTAAGTCCTTGTTGGCTAGGAATCGGGTGGGCCCCGGCTCCCATCCATGGTCACACCCAGAGCTCTGTGAGGGACCCAGGGTGTCTGCTCTGTGGAGAGCGAAGACATGGAAGAGTCCGGTGATTCCTTCACTATATGAGGGGTTCACGGGGGAGAGGCAGGGTCTTTGCCTTCCTAGTCAACCACTGCAGTACCTGGTAAGGGTCCAGGAGATTTTCTAGGAGGATCCAGGAAGGAAGACCCCTAAGACAGCAGTAGTGGCGTTGGGTGGTTTCAGACTGACAAGCAGTACTGGGCTCACGGAGGTGGCGAAAGGAGAAGAGATGGCAGGTTGGAGGAAGTGAGTGAGCCTTCCCTGAGGAGGGAAGTGCCTTGTCCACAGCGATATGTACTCTTCTTTGTCCTTTCATGGACCATGGGAAATGTACTTTAAAACATAATCTCTTCCTGACCCAGAGAACCTCTCTACAAAAGTTTTTCTTGAAAACACTCGGGCTGAGTGAGTGTTACTCCACAGTGCGATGCGGGTCCCAGGCGATCGCTAAAGGGGTCGCAAAGATGGAAAGCTCCTTGTATGTAGATGAGCGGATTATCCAACCCAGGTTTGCAGGTTGGCAAGTTCGTTAGGTGACAAGTTGGGCCCATGTCCTCCAGGACACTGGAGCTTGGCACCTTCCAAGAGATGGTTACCAGGTCCTTGAGGGTGCTTTCCTGAGTGGTGAGGCTTATTTAGCCAGTGGTGAAAAGGTGTACACACATTTGGAAAGGACTGAGAGCCTCTTATTTTTGTGTTTGCCCTTACAGGTCAGAGAATATTCCTGGCCTTGCGACCTCCTTCCTGGGTTTTGGGGGATGGCAAAGAGAAAGCAAGCTGTGACTTAACACTGACACCTGTAGAAATGTGTCCTAAGGAAGTAAGCTTTGCACACTTTCCTGGCGATGTCCAGGGATACTCAAGCCAGCATTTTTAGAGTAACTAAAGTGGAAATTACTTAAATCGCCACCAGTAGATTAGTTACGTGAACTGATCGACTTATACAGTGAAACGAGGGACAGCAGATAAAACGTGCAGTGGAATAGTTACCTGTGTAATGTATTTTTGTTTAAATATAAAGCTGTATTAGCATGTAAAAAGTCTGAAAGGATATACAGGAAGAAGTTAACAACACTTGTTTCTGTGAAAGAAAGTTAGATTAACATTTCTTTTTCTTTCACCTATTGATCTTTGCTAAGTTGCTTTTAAAGAAAAAGATTCTTTAGAAAAAGAAAAGGACCACTAGTTAAAAGCGGTGAGTGGTCCAGGGAAGCCGGGGAGAGGTGGGCACACGCCTCCGGGTGGACGGGAGGGCTCCATCCGCAGCTTCCGCACCGGGCTCTGGAAGGGTTTGTGCAGCCCACCGCCTGGGCCTTCTCCTGACAAAGCCATGCGTAGGGCATTTTCAGAGCCTCCCCTTGCCCAGGACACAGAGATGGCCCAAGGTGGGGACAGTCTAGTACACCTGTTCCTCCCTGAGTGAATGTGCTGCAGGCTCCAAAAACCTGACTGATGCAGACACCTCACCTGTACAGGGAGCGTCTGGTCTCAGTGATTGTCCATTTCCACGTCTGAGGTCCTGTGTTTCCATCATTCTGTTTTGTTTAATGACTGCGAGGGCTGGTCTTGTTCGGCTTTTGAGGGCACAGGGCTGCACGCACAGCAGGCGTGTGATGGATGCCTGCTCAGGAACTGAGGGGGTCTGAAAGGGTTTGGCTTGAAATGCAGATCCCCTTAGTGGTGGCAGGGTTGGTGCTCAGTCATCCCCTTGTGGGGGTGGTCCTGGGCGAGCAGACGGCTTCGCCGTTACAGGAGCCCTTGACGTTCGGGGACGTGGCCGTGCTCTTCAGCCGGGAGGAGTGGCTGTGCCTGGACCCTGCGCAGAGAACCTTGTACCGGGAGGTGATGCTGGAGAACTACCACAGCCTGGTGTCCCTGGGTAAGGCCCCGCCTTGTCCTGGGCTCTGTGGGTGAGGCCCCGCCCTGTCCTGGCATCTGTGGGTGGGACCTTGCCTTGTCCTGGGCTGTGGGTGAGGCCCTGCCTTGCGATGCAGTCAGTTGGTGGGGGGGTGGTATCTTGGTGTTCTCTCCAAGGAGGACGTTGAGGGCTCGGCCACATTCAGTCCGCCACTGCAGTAGGTGGGCTTCGAGAGTGGCAATTGCCGCCATGAAGGTTTCAGCTTGATAGAGTTGGCGACGTTCCTTCTTTCTGTGCTTTTCCTGTCTCCTGTCCCCTGCCTCTGTTCCCCTGCCTCTCATAGGAGGTTCCAGCTTAGAGGAGTGCACAGCCAGAGCTCTGACCTTTTCCCTGAGACCCTGGGAGCCCAGGTTTAAGCCCCTCTCAGAACAAACCTCTCTCTTTCCTTGGATTGTGCTTTTGGCTGGAGACCCTGGGGCCGGATCTACAGGCCAG
Source organism: Mormoops blainvillei (assembly GCA_004026545.1). Taxonomy (NCBI): domain Eukaryota; kingdom Metazoa; phylum Chordata; class Mammalia; order Chiroptera; family Mormoopidae; genus Mormoops; species Mormoops blainvillei. Next base: position 124,772 of record PVJD01004718.1, on the reverse strand, counting down.
GATGGCTGCTTGTGTCTGTGCCATGGACTCATTATCTTTTTCTTGCTCACACACAGGGATTCTGTTTTCCAAACCAAAGGTTATCTTCCAGTTACAGCAAGGGGAAGACCCCTGGATGGTGGGAAATGGACTTTCCCACGGTGCATGTCTAGGTGAGTGACAGTCGTTGGGGAACAGGCCAGCTTGTCTAACTGTGGGGCGCTGTGGGTCAGCTGGGAGGCTGCTCTCAGCTGACACTGACCAGGGCCCTTGCTGATGGGCCCAGTCAGGTGGGAAATGCTGGGAAGGATGTAGCTTCACACTCTTTATCTTTGAGTACTTGATGCAGGAGGTTCAGAGGGAGAGGTGGATATAGTAAAATAAAAATTCATTCAGAGCTCTAGAAACTCTCCCAGTTTGGGTTGCTCTTTTAAAAAAACATGCGCCTTGTAAGTTGAATGCAGAATATATAATGCAATATATAGTGTGTGAATGTTCGTGAATCATCCCCCCTTTTTTTTCGTGCTTTTACTGGATTATTTTTGTAAATTATTTTCCTTTAGTGGTTTTCAGATAATTTTGAACACTAAAAATATTCTCCTTTTCCCATATTGGGTTTTTGCTTTGATTTTTTTTGTTTGCAGCTTATTACATGTGATTCAGCTGAAAATGAGAAGCAGATGTATTTACGTAGAACATGGGAGAGAGAAAGTAGGGGTGGCAAAATGGTAACAGTTAGGAAATGTAGGCAGAAGGTTCGAAGATACTGACCATGCCATTCTCCTAAATCTTCTGTGTGAAAATTTTCAGGATAATATGTTTTAGACCCCGGCTGCCAGGACATAGGCCTCAGTTGCCGAAACTCCTTGGGTTGCTGGGTCATGAGCTCTCACTTTCTATTCTACTTTGAATTTTATCTTTGTTTTTGGCACCAGAGGATGGCTCTCTCCTTTGAGTTTTGCTGCTTATCCAGCATTTATCTTTTAAAAAACATTTCTTTATTTTTATACAGAGGGGAAGGGAGGGAGAAAGAGAGGGAGAAACACCAATGTGTGGTTGCCTCTCGTATGCCCCCTAACCAGGGACCCGGCCTGCAACCCAGGCATGTGCCCTGACTGGGAATTGAATCAGTGATCCTTTAGTGTGCAGGCTGGTGCTCAAGCCACTGAGCCACACCAGCCAGGGCCAGCATTTATTCCTCTTGATGGCAGGAGACAGGCTTTCTGTGTCCATTCAATCCTATGTTTCCTTTCATGAACCTTGTCTTCAGATCTTTCCCTTTGGTTTGGTTGGAATATGTTCTTAAACAGTGTTTCCAGAAAGGTTCATATGTACTGTATTTGTGGTCGTCTAAAGTCAGTTCTTTTACATCTCCCGTGGGAATTGTATGTGGATCTAGAATTCTGGCATCAGGTTTTTCCCTCAGAATCGTTCAAATTGTGCTTCACTGTGTTTGGACTCTGAGTGTGAAAGAACCTGATGTCGCGAAAAAATCTGTTAGTGTGATCCTGTTTCCTCTATTTCCTGTATAGAAAGCCTTTTTTTTGGTCTTTTGTCTGAAATTATAGGATATCCTCTTTATCTTTGGAATTCAGAATTCATTAGGTTATATCAGGGAGTTTATTTATTTATATTTTTTAATATTGTTTGGCACTCACTGGGCCCTTTGCTTTGAAGAATCAAGTCCTTTTCATTTCAGGGGTCCTTGTTTTCTACTACATATGTGACATACACTTGGCCACATTCCACTAACAATTCAAGGAAGCTGGCTGCAACAATGATGATATAGTAAAATAAAAATTCATTCAGAGCTCTAGAAAGTAAACATATCTGTTGAAAGGACCAGAGTGGGTAGCCAGGATGAGTTTCCAATTTGGCTGTGAGCTTTCTGGTTGTCAAAAACATCATTAATATCAAATGGACTCTAATTCTTTAAGATGCATTTAAAAATTATTTTTATTTGTACAAAATATACACAGTATTGTGAAAAAGAGGAGCTAAACTATGAGATTCCCCTGAAATTTTATCACCCATGATGAACCTCTGCTGATATTTTACTGTTAATCTGTTCAGACTGTGTGAGTAATTTTTGTGTGTGTTTGTGCATGAGAGAGACAGACACACACAGGAGGGGAGAAACGAGAGATTGATTATACATACTGTTCTTGAGCCTATTTTTAAATGGGAATGTCCTTCAGTTATTCAGCCTTCATGAAATAGAGGCCTGCCTCTTTGAAAGGACTCTATTGAATTGTTAAGCCATATTTTATTGAAGACTCTTTTAGGAATTTTAGTTTTTCCCTGTTAATACTACTGCTCTGGCTATAACATACAAAGGTATGCTATAAAGGTAAAAAGACAGAAAGTCCAGAGAGTAATTACAGCACAAAGGCATGAGTATTGTGATAAAAAGACAAGGAGTATGAATTGAAAATTCACATAGCATTTTTTAAAAAACTATTCAGTCTCATTATAAACAGTGAAATTCAAACTAAACTGATGAGGTACCATTTTTTTCTTACTAAATTACCAGAAATTAAGAACTACATATCCAGTGTTTTGCTACAGTTCTGAGTGATATGCAGCATCTTTAGTGGGATTTTGATAGATACAGCCTGTCTGGCTTCATTAAAATCAATTCCAGGTTTGGAAATTTATCTTTAGAAAATAATTCTGTAATTGTGTGAAGTTGCAAAGAAGGTGCAAAAGAATGTTTGTTACAACATGAGGGATTACTGGAGAAAAAGAAATCTAAATGACTTTCAGAGGGAATTTAGTACATTATGGTATGTTTGTGCACTGGAATATTACATAGCCAATAAAAGGATGGTGTTATCCTATATTTATCTACATGGAGAGAAGCCCACTGTTTTGTTTTGTTTTTTTAAGTGAAGAAGGGGAAGAGAGAAGCTTAGTTTCAATCTGTTTTTATTTCTTAAGTAAAAGGTTTTTTTAATATACAAAAACATCTGGTGAGCTAAATTTCACATGTAATAGTAATTACATTGCATGATGTGTTTATAGGTGAACTATACTTTTTATAGTTTTCTGAATTTTTCTTATGATTGTATATTTCCTTCCTTTTTAAGGAAATAAAAGCCCTTTCATAAAATACATTTATTCCTTTTGAATCAGTGCTTCCATTTCTTGCGCTGTATCCTAAGTAATCAAAAAAGTGGACAAAATAATCCTCAAAGTATTCTTCTCAGTTTTCCCATATCATCACATGGCACCTGTCTCTATCAAGCTGCCCAAGCCAGAAGCTAGGTGTTGTTCTCGCATCGTCTCTTCCATTTACTCTGCACACACTGCCAGTCACCTCTACCTCCAGAACAGCCCAGATGTGCCCGCCTCCACTGCCGCACCACTGCAAACTGCCATCCGCTCTATCCAGAAAGATTTCGGCAGCCTCCTGACAGGCCGCTCTGCCTCTGCCTTGGTTTTCCTTTCCCTCACCCCCATGGACAGTCCATTTGTCACACCATAATTATTCTGTCTCAACAAAACGGTCACGTCCTTCTTAACCCCCAGTGATCCTTACAGGAAATTCCAAATGCCTTTCTAGATCTTATAGGGCCCCACACAACATGGCCCCTGCCCGCCTCTTCTCCCTGCAGCACTCTTCCCTTGTTCCCTCTTGCTTAAGCCACACTGGACCTCTTTATGTGCCTGAAACACACAAAGCATCTTTTCTGACTGGAATTATTTTTATACCCACATTTTTGCATGGCCAGCTCTTGTTAGTTAGATCTCATGTTTAATTTTATTTTCTCATCACACAGTTTAAAATATTGGCTTGTTCACTCTTATTACACATAACCTATTTTTTGTTTGTTTTTGTACAGTTCTCATCACTTTCTTGTACTTCTTTGTTTGGATTCCTAGGATATATTTGTTAGTGAGCCTTGTATATTTTTATGTCACTTTTCTATATTCCCAATGCAAGAGAGACTTAACATGTTTTATTTATTTTAGGATGGGAAAACTTGTTTGAAACCACAGTTTCCAAAGATGAATATCAGGAAGTAGTGAATAAACTCATAGATAATGGTATTTTTGACTTCAAGTTGGAGAAAACCTACATAACGGAGGACAAGCTGGAGAAGCAGCAGGGCAGAAAGAACAAACCTTTCAGGAAAGTCTCAATTACCATCAAAAAATCGTACACAAAGGAGAGGAGCTTCATAGGTATTGAACTTGAGAAAGATCTTGGTGTAAAATCATCACTTATTAGGAAACCCAGAATTGTTTCCAGAGGAAGGAAACCCCATTCACAGCAGTATTCAATTCTATTCAAACAGCTGGGAGTCAATACAGTGCGAAAATGTTACAAATGTAACATATGTGGGAAAATCTTCCTCCACAGTTCTTCCCTGAGTAAACATCAGAGAATCCACACTGGAGAGAAGCTCTATAAATGTAAGGAATGTCGGAAAGCTTTCAGCCAAAGCTCATCCCTGACTCAGCACCTTAGAGTTCATACTGGAGAGAAACCTTACATATGCAGTGACTGTGGAAAAGCATTCAGTTTCACTACGTCTCTCATTGGACATCAGAGAATGCATACTGGAGAGAGACCCTATAAATGTAATGAATGTGGAAAAACATTTAAAGGTAGTTCATCCCTTAATAATCACCAACGAATTCATACTGGAGAAAAGCCCTATAAGTGTAATGAATGTGGGAGAGCTTTTAGCCAGTGCTCATCTCTTATTCAACATCATAGAATTCATACTGGAGAGAAACCATATGAATGTAGCCAATGTGGGAAAGCCTTTACTTCAATATCACGGCTAAGTAGACACCACAGAATTCATACTGGAGAGAAACCCTTTAATTGTAATGAGTGTGGGAAAGTATTCAGTTACCACTCAGCTCTTATTATACATCAGAGAATTCACACAGGTGAGAAACCATATGCATGTAAAGAATGTGGGAAAGCTTTCAGCCAAAGCTCGGCTCTTATACAACATCAAAGAATTCATACTGGAGAAAAACCCTACAAATGTAATGAGTGTGGTAAAGCTTTCTCCTGGATTTCACGGCTTAATATACACAATAGAATTCATACTGGAGAGAAACCATATAATTGTAAAGAATGTGGAAAAGCCTTCAGTTCCCACTCAGCAGTTAATACTCATCGAAAAATTCACACCGGAGAGAAACCTTATAAATGTAATGACTGTGAAAAAGCCTTCAACCAAAGCTCAGCTCTAATTCAGCACCAGAGAATTCATACTGGAGAGAAACCATTTAACTGTAAAGTGTGTGGGAAAGCCTTCAGACAAAGTTCATCCCTTATGACACATGTGAGAATTCATACCGGAGAAAAGCCTTATAAATGCAAAGAATGTGGAAAAGCTTTTAGTCAGAGCTCTTCCCTTACTAATCACCAGAGGACTCATACTGGAGGAAAACTATAAGTAAAATGCATGTGGAAAATTTTCCAACTGAAGTTCATTTCATATTGGACATCAAAGAATTCATCTTGGGGAGATGATAAAAAGTACTTAATTATGGGTTAAATTTCAGAATATAGACCTGATCAGACATCAGAGACTACATGATGCGGGATAACCTTAGGAATATTAGGAAAGCATCTACAGAGTGTTTTTTTTTCATGTGTTCTTAAGTTATTAATGACTTAAAAATAGAGAATTTGTAAATTAAAGGGTCTTTCTTTTTTCTTTCTGGTAATGTGTGGTAACAACCACCAAGCATCGCTGGGAAGCATTTCAGTGTATGTAAGAGTGCAGTCATAAAATCTAAATTTCAGATTAACCTGGAAACCTATTTTTTGAAATTATATTTAAATGTATGCAATCCAGTTGTACTAAGAAGAATGTTTTGGAGAAGAAATGTAAGCAGGTGACCTCTAGCTACCTCACTGTCACTAAAACTTGCTTTTTTAAATTTAAAAGCAAATTCTGTACTTGGTGGTGGTTAAAACTTTTGGGTGGTTTCTCCTGTTTTCTAAGGCATCCACTTGAAAATTGGCAGGTATACAGTCTTGTGAGTCTTCTCCATGACTACTTGTTTCAAACTCTAAATCAGATATAAAGTCACTTTAAGTCACAAACTGCATGGTATTTTACTTGTTTTCTCATAAAGTGATTATCTCTGCTGGGTTAAGTTGAAAAAGGTTATTCAGACAACAGCAGCTTTCTCAAGTTCATCTACAACGCTTCGGCCGTCAGGCTGTGCCTGCCTCCTGCACAGGAACAATATGGGACCTGGGAGTCCTCCCTGGTAGTAAAGTGAGCCAGGCTCCTCCGCCTGCCATTGCATGGTGCTCGCTCCCTCCCTGCACCCCGCAGGCTACTAGGAAAAATCAGGCTCTAAGTTCTGATGCTTCTTTCTACAAAAATGGACTAGGGCACCCTTCAACAAGTAAGACTACTTCAGCATTTCTGAAATGTAATTGGAGCAGGCTAAAAACTGTTATCTCACAGGTCAGACTAAAATTGCTGACTTTTACAGAGGCCAAGGTCATCTAGTTTTGCCTGGTTTATCAGGAGTAGGAAGTACTTAAGGACTGAAGTACCCATTTTGTTTTCTTAAGAATTCAGAAAAGGTGCTATTGGGGGTGGAGTCTAAGCAAAGCAAAAGTCATTGAATTCATTCTCTGCCTCCTGGGACTGTTGAGTCTTACTGTTTTAGACTTGTGAGGAACCAACTTTTTTTGCCTATTAATGCTCCGCCTGGAAGGCCCTTCTTCCCACCACTGTTGTTTTAAATTCTCTAATATCTGGGGAACTTTCTAGGAAATATAACTTCCCTGCCTTAGTCTGTTTGAGCTGCAATAGTGAAATACCGCAGACTGGGTGACATAAGCATATTCATTTCTCACTATTAAAGGCTGTGAAGTCTAAGATCAAGGCACCAGCATGGTTGTGTTCTGGTGAAGGGCCCCTACCAGCTCTGTAGCCAGTGCTGCCTTGTGTTCTCAACATGATGAAGGGGTCAGGTGGGGCTTCTTAAAAGGACTGTGATTGCATTCATGAGGGTTCCATGCTCATGATAATCACCTCGCAAAGGCTCAATTTTCTAATGCCATTGCCTTTGGGGTTAGGATTTCAACATAAAAGTTTTGAGGGGACACAAACATTTTTTAAAAGATTTTACTTCCTTTTAGACATAGGGGAAGGGAGGGAGAAAGGGGGAGAAACATCGACGCGTGCAGTTGGTTGCCTCTGCACAACCCCCGAGCCAGGGACTGGGCCTGCAACCCAGGCACATGCCTTGACTGGGAATTGAACTGATGACCTTTTGCTTTGCAGGATGATGCTCAGTCAAGTGAGCCACACTGGTCAGGGCAGGTGAGACAGAAAATTTTAGAGCTCAGTATTCCTCAAGTGTCAATAGTCCCAAAATCAGTAGCAAAAAAAAATTGTGTGTGTGTGTGTGTGTGTATAAATAAATATTTGGCCCTGTGTGTGTGTGTGTGTGTGTGTGTGTGTGTGTAAATAAATATTTGGCCCAGTTATTTTTAGAGTGAGATCTATCATACTTGCAATAAGAGATAATTTAAGTCTTATGCAAAGTCTTCCAGAGGAGGAAGTACATCACCACAGTGCTTCAAATATAACCCAGTACCCAAGTGAGACAGGGAAGCACAAGAACAGAAAATTCCAGGCCAATATCATCCATGAACAGAAATGTAAAAATCCCAAACAAAGCTAGCACATACCTAAATGCAGTTTAATATATCATGATAAATGTATATTTTTTATGGGAATGCATGGTTTATTTAGCATTTGAAAACTTACTGGTGCTGTGCACTACCTTAGCAGGTTAAAGGAGAGAGATCTGTATACTCATCAAATTAAGAAAAAGCAACCCAAACTGTCAGCATCCACCCATGTTAAAAGTGTTAATCAAGCAGCAGTAGGAAGGAACTTTCTTTACCTGGTCAGAGAGTATTTACCAAAAGCCTGCTGAAGAAAACGGTAACATTTTAGTATTCATGACAGAACAAGGATGGAAAAAGAATGAACTATTCAATAACAGCTCTAAAGAGCAGAAACAGTTCGTTCACATTAAAAAAGAAAAATGGGTGCCTACTCTCCCATAAGACACCCAAAAGGCACAACTGTGACTTTGGAAGAATATAATTTTATGACCTCAAGATGGAAGAGGATTTTTTAAACAGGATACCAGTAAGCTATATAAATGTTTTACATGTTTGCTCACATTAAAATAACTGCTTGTCAAAATATACCAAAAAGGAAGTGAAAAGACACAGAAGGACATCTTTCCACAACATGCCCAACAAACAAATCATCTGGAAAATTTGTACAAACCAATCAATAAAGACAACCTAGTAGAAAGAAGTGGTCTGAATATATGGCAGCTTATTTCAAAGAAGAAATACGTATTTCCAAAAACATAAAAAGACACTTCACTAGTATTTAAAAATGCAAGTTAGAGCTACAGGTATGGTTTTACAAGTGCAGATGACCAAATATTAAGATTGGGTGACAACCCTGAGTTCTGGAAAGTGTGCAGATTAACTGGCATTCATACCCTGCTAGTGGGAGTATAAATTGATTTCAGATCATTGACATCTTGTAAGGTTGTCTGTGTGCATGTCATAAAACAAATTCCACCCCTATGCATGTATGTTAGATAAATGTTTGCATATGAAAAACAAGAGGCATGTATACGGATATTGTTAGCACTGACCATAATAGTAAATATTTGAAGGTAGTCTGTCCATTAATAAGAGAATGGATAAATTTTGGAATAACACAGTAGAACAATGAAAATGAACCAAAGCTATATGCAAAACATGAATTTTAAAACATGAGTTTTAAGAAGGCATAGGAAGCTACATATAGTATACCATTTTTGCAAAATTAAATATATACTAAGTAATATAGACATGTAAAGACATGAAAACAAGTGATTGAATGATAAACTGTTCTAGCTATCATAGTATCCTAGCCACCCTGTCTGGTAACATTTCATCTCAAAATTTGGTGGCTTGAAACAATCGATTAACATCTGTCTTGGTTCCATGTTTGGGCTCACCTGAGCAGTTCCTATTTGGTGTCTCCAGTGCATTTACAGTCAGATGGCAGCTGGGGCCGAGGGCTCAACTAGGCACGGCGTCTAAGACCCCTGGCTCTTGATGGCTGGCTGAGAGCTCATTTGGGCTTCTCCATGTGGCTTAGGATTTTAACAGACAGGTGGCTGATAGTGACTCAAGAGTAAGCATTCTAAGAGACTTATGGACAAGTTGCAAATCTGATAACTCATCTTTGGAAGTCATACAGCATTAATTCTTATATTGGTCAAAAATGATCCACAGATTTGGCCCAGATTCAAGGGGAGACAATGCAAGGGCGTGACTGACTCCCTGGGGGCATGGTTCATTGGGGGCTATCTTTGGGACCAGTTCCCACATAAACACAAAAGGTGAGGTGGTGACAACCTCTGTGAGTGAGGTAAGGAAGTGACGTGGGCAGGGGCACAGCTCCTCAGCTTGCTTGATGCCCGAAGGAGGGCCCCCTGCCAGGAAGGAGCTGCCCAGGCCAGTCAGAGTGATCAGTGTGAAGGCCAATGTGTATATCAGTAAAACTAATTAAATAGTTTTTTTGGCCTAACTCTATACTGGGCAGTTTGAGGAAGAATAAAACATTTTAATGTCTGAGATCCCAAGATGAACTGAACATCATGTTTAAGATGGAATGACCTCAAAGGTTGTGCCCAAGGGCCACCCCAAGGTCAACATAGTGCAGGCTACCTTTGAATTTCAATGTCCCATTAATGTCTCATTAATAAAACCATTAACACCCCTCTCTTCTGTCTACACTTGTCCTTCCTATGCACTTCCCTAGGTCACCAGAGGAAGGATCTAGTGGTTCCTGTCACAAGTAAGGAAACAGGAATCTAAAATATGTGTCATCAGAGAACTTGACAAAGAAGTAACGATCAGTAAATTGCCAACAGATTTTCTTAATTTAATTCCTCCTATTTTCAAAGAGGCTATTCAGGAGCTAGGCGAAAGAGGAAGATGCAGATTTTCATAGTTTAATAGCCCATTTTCAGTGCAACCTGAAAATAGAAAATATGCTTTAACTTTATTATAATATGGTTGCTATGTCTGATAATATTGTACTTACAGTATTTCAAAGTAAGTAATTTGAAATGTCCATTTATCTTTTCAGATGGTTTGGGCCGTTATCTCATTGGCTGTTGCATTATGAGACAGATGTTTTCTCACAAAGAGATCTGTGAAGTGAATGGACTTTTCCCCCTAGGCTGTCCCTTCACTGGATTTGTCAGATGGTTTTTCATGATTATGTTTATACTATGATTTTTTTTTGGTAAGAAAATCATTGAATATTATTGTACTCTCAGTTCATTATATTAGCACATTAGATTTGCAATGTTAACATATCCCATTGCTGCTAATTTTAACTTTGCTCTTTTGCTTAAGATCTGTCTGCCTGGCTTTCCACTGTATAGCTACTATTTTTCTCTTTGTAATCATTAGTCTCTTGAGGAAACCCTCTGAATGTATGCTTGTGTTTTCATAGTGTGGAGGAAGGGAACACCTCCCCCTTCCCTCTCTGGTTCTTTTAGCTGGTTGAATAATCACATCAACATAGACAGATTAACAAGAGAGAATCAAATTCAGTTTTATGTTCCTGGAACCCCACATACATGAGAAAATCAAAGACGCTGCATACTTGAGAGATTCAGAGACACGAGAAAGGAGGTATGTATGGCATTCTGACCTAAGGACGAGGTTTGGGGGCTTCAGAGGAGAGAAAGGTCATTGCAGGACAATAAGAAGAGTGTATGTTCAGTAATTAGTAGTTTGCCATATAGATAGGTCAAAATTTGTTATATCTGATCATTTTTATTATAGGCAAGGACCCTAATTTAAATTCTACTTAGTTAAGGAGAGAGGGGGCAGATGCTTCTCTTGAGCCCACAGGGCCTCAGTTGTGTTTGGCTCAGAATAACCCACGTACCACAGAGGCACATCTTGGGGTGACCCATGAACACCTACACTAGTCAAGCTCTCCTCTGCTAGTTACAGTACCTGTTGATGACACTTGCTTTAATCAATTATTATTATAATCGTTTCCAAATGGGGATTTTATAATGTCATCATTTCCTTCACATTATTAATTGGTTTTCTACTTTAGGCAAGAATTTTTTCCTCTGTATCTTTGTTTCTATGATTCTGGAAGCATGGTTTCTTATTCTGTTTAATGGGCTATAATCTAATATTATTTATTTTGATGCTGAAGTAGCCCCAGACTCGGCCTCTGAGAGCCCCTGCAGCTGGTTTCTGTCACAGCAAGCTTGGAATTGTACCCAGGGTTTGTAATTCAAGTGTAGCTACTTCTGCCTGTGTTGCAAAGTAGGATTTCTTGACTAAAGGACTTCTTGGTTATGGGGGAGAATTGTGGAGTTGAAAAAAATAGGGGAGGGGGAATTTTCTTTTTCCTTTCTGCAGGATCTTACATGTTCTTCCTCTTGCTGGTTTTCCCCTTGATGCATGGTTTCCACACCTCTGTCTTTTCATCAACAGTCTTCTCCCCTGAAGCAGTAGCTTCCCACTGATGCCTCCTCTCATCCTGTATTTACTTAAAAAAAACACTCTGGTAAAGTATTCATAATTTAAGATTTACCATTTTAACTATTTTAAGTGTGTAACTTAGTGGTGTTGAGTACCTTCATGATGTTGTGTAACACCCACCACAATCTGTTTGCAGACTGTTTTCATCATCTCAGGCAGAAGGGAGCTCTGTGCCCATTGAGCAGTAGGTCTCCATTTCCCCCTCCCCCGGCCCCTGGTTACCTCTTTTCTACTCTCTGTCTCCATGAATTTGACTACTCCAGGTAGTTAACATAAGTGGAGTCCTGTGGTGTTTGTCCTTTTGTGTCTGGCTTATTTCACTGAACATAATGTCCTCCAGTTCACCATGTTGTAGCATGTGTCAGGATTTCCTTCCTATTTAAAAGGTGAATAATATTCCATTGCATGTATAGACCACATTTTGCTTATCCGTTCTTCCGTCAGTGGGCATTTGTGTTGGTTCCACATCTGGCTGTTGTAAATAGTGCTGTTATGAACACTGGTGTAAAGTGTGTTTGGCTCCTTGCTTTCAGTGATTGCCCTTGTAATTTTGCCTTTTACAGGATGTCATATAAATGCAAGCATGTGGTATGTAGTGTGATTTGAGTTTGGCTACTTTATCTTAGCATAGTGCATTTAGATTCATCCATGTTGTGTGTATAAATATTTTGTACCCTTTTATTGTTGAGTGATATTCCATTATATGAATGTACCATGGTTTGTTTATCCATTCTCCATTTGAGGAACATTTGGGTTATTTCCAGTTTTTGGTGGTTATGAATAAAGCTGCTCCAAATATTTGCATACAGGTTTTCGTGTGAACCTCAGCTTTCGTTTCTATTGCATAAATATGTAAGTGTGGGACTGCGTAGTCATATGAGAAGTGGGTACTTAACTTTATGAGACAGTGCCAAACTTTTCCCACAGCATCTGCATAAGGGTTACAGTTGCATTGTGGGTTCCTCCACATCCTTGCCAACACTTTTTATCTTCCATTTTTTCCATAATAGCCGTTCTAATGGGTGTGAAGTGGTATCTCGTGGTTATGATTTTCATTTCCCTAATGACTAATGATGTTGAGCATCTTTTTATGTGCTTATTGGCCATTCGTATGTGTTATTGGGAGAAACATCTACTCAAATTCTTTGCCCATTTTTGAATTGGGTTGTTTTATTGTTGTTGAATTGTAGGAATTGTTCATATATCCTGCATATACTTTTCAGCACTTACTTATACTTAGTTCTCTTATATTTCTATACACTTTTGCATATTTTTACACTTTTTCTGGTGGTGGTTTTATGTCAGTTTTGGGGTACCACTGCCTCTTCTCTTTTCCCTTCCACATCCTTTATTATTGTTTTAAAAGATATGATGGGAGTTTAAGATGGATACCACCATCATTACCTCACCTAAAAGAGTTACCTGAAGAAACATTTTTTGTTATCTACTTGAACAGCAAACATATTACTTGTACCCCATATTTATTTATCTTTAATCCAATAATATTCTTTAATGCTTAGTATGTGCCATTTCCAAGAAATTGGCTGCGCCTAAAACAGAGTAATCCCTTGTCACGCCTGTGGCCAGAGGTCTGAAAGCTGCCAGCTCTGCTGCATGGATGCTGTATCCAATGTGGACATTTTTGCAAATATAGTAAATGATTGCTTTTTTAAAAAAAGAATAAACTACATTAGAAAGAGAAATTGGATCCTGTAAGCTTGGAAGATAAATTTGAAGTTTTATCAGAAAACAGATGAAAGGACAAAGAATTAAAACGTGAGATGACCAGAGAATGAAAGTGAGACACCAAGAATAACAGTCTGGCATGTTGCTAATGAAGAAGTCGGGAAAACAGAACAAAGCCTTACTATTTTTTTTTGCGTGTCCCAGACAAAAATAATGGAAAAAACCAATTGCTAGATATAGGAAGCATATATAGAAATACTCAAAAGATACAGGAAACAACGGGAAAAAGATTTATAAGAAGCTGAAGTGGAGAAATAAATGAACAAAAAAAAGTTACAAGAGAAGAACTGTCAGATTTCTTCTGGAAGCCAAGGACAAGAGGCTGTGGTATGGCCGAGAGGGCATGATTGGAAACTACGCAGTAGCAATGTGAAGAGGGGACAAACAGCAAGACCACCCATGACCTCTAGGGGAAGCAGTGGTGTACACATGGCCACTGAAGAAACACGTTGAATATAAATTCAGTTTAAAATAAATATAAATTATACAACTCAAGGAAATTGCTAAAATTCATAGTTGAGAGAGAAAATGAAATATGAAAATATTCAGAAAATGAAAATGAAAGTATTAAAATTGGATACTAGTGGTCCTGGTCTGTTATTAAAACACTAAATGGGACAGGAAGTAAAATAAATTTGCATTTGGTTTAATGTATAAATGGTCTGTCTTTTTTATATTCAGAAAAACAGAGCATAAAGAATATTTTTGTAAAAATGTAATAGATCACCAGGACTATTTAAAATGAATAGATATAGTTCATAGGTGGAAAACATATTCCAAATGTTCTTAACATCCTAATTTTTCCATGTTTTGAACTTTGAGTCTTTTCAACCAGTTACAACTTAGTTCGAACTTCTGCCTTTTCTCGGAGAGGTCACTGCAGTCGCCTTCTCACTAGCCTCAGTCTTTCTGCATCTGCCTGTGACCCTTTAGTTTATTCTCAGCACGGCAGTCAGCGTGACCATTTGAAGATGGAAGTGAGAGCAGGTCTCTCCAATGCCCAGAGCACTGTTCTCTTCTGAGTAAAATCCGGTGTCAACAACTGATAAGAGGCTGCGCATTCTTCTAGTTCTCTCATCTCTGATCTTCCCTCTTGCCCTCCTTCCTGCCTTGGTGTAACTGAGAAAAGCAGGGCCCATGCATGTGGCACCTTGAGGCATGATGCAACAATTAGGGTTAGAAGAAACAGGTTTTTATTTACAAGGGTGAAACCCTGGGGGCGCTGGGAGCACTTCTGCCCAGAACCCTGTTCTCCCACAAGACGCAGCACTTCCCTTGCTCCCCGCTAAGCTCCAAACCCAAATCAAGCCCAGTAGTTCCCCTTACCCTCATCTGTGCTTAAGCCGCCGTGCAGCAGTTCTCCATTTCCTCTGGAAAGCACACTTGCGGGTCTCAGTCTCCCTCCTCTCGCAGCAGCCCTCTCCTTCAGGATCTGGGTTCATTGTCCTCAGCCTCTATGTAATAGGCCAGGAAAACATGTGCTGTGTTACACTGGATCACGGTGGAGTCCGGGAAGGCCCGTGTCCCAAGAAAGTGGCCTCTCCGTATGTCCCAAGTCCCGAGAGTCCAGGTAAAGTCTGGGTCTGCAAGGCAGCAGATCAGCGACATGCAAGGCAGAGTCCTTGGTGGTTTTGGGGGTCAGCTAGAGTGGGCATGATCGGAGCAGCAGCGGGCCTCCTTCCTTACTGCACCAGAACGCGTGGTGAAATCCCGATTATAAACTACGTAGCTGCCACGTCATTGCAGGCAGCAAGCTGACTCCTCCACTACCAGCTACATGGCTGCTGCTTCACTACCGGCCGCGTGGCTGAATTCCCTTCTGGCTCATGGCTCCTTCCTCATGGCTACTCCTCCTCCTTGCCTTTCCTCACTCACTCCGCCCACATGGCTCTGCCCCATGGCGGACTAGCTCTCCTACAAACTGCCTGGTTGCTACATCATGGCTCTCCCTCCTCTACACTCACTGCACCTGCATGGCTCCTATCTCACTACTAGCAGCATGGCTGAATCTCTCACAGGCTTCCCTCTTCACTGTAGACTGGCATAACTGCTACCTACTCTCTCAGCCCTCATAGCAGACCAGCTCTCCTCTCCCTGCCCACCCTTTGTTTAAATCTTGACCTGTAGCTTCCTATGTGACCCTCTGTGCAGCTCCTTCCACAATGAGCTACATTTACCAGTTTCCCATATTGTTTACATTCTCTTGGCTGCCACCTTCTGTCAGGGCGAGAGTGATTCAGTGATGCAGGGGGAACCGCCTCCCTGGCTATGTCGCCAGTTAGGATACATTCTGAAAGTCAATACACCTTTTGCTCAGGGGGGTGGCACAGCTATTAGCTAGCCATCAGCTTGCCATATATATGCAAAATATCTTAAGCATATCACCCACTTCCTCCATCCCTCAACCATGGGCTGTGGGGGATTTTGGGGGGGCCGCTTGCTCTGTACCCCGTTTCATTAGCAGCAGTATTCTCATGGTTCCTTGAGCAGGTCAGACATACTTCTGGCTCAGGGCATCTGATTTTCAGTCATCCAGAAAGCCTTCCCCCCCAGGTATTTAACTTGGCTTACTCCTCTTCTGTAGGTCTTTCTTCAAATGCCATCTTTTTGGTGAAATGTTGCTTAACCGCTTTGTTTAAAACTGCAGCAGTCCCTCCGCCCCCGCCACAGTTCTTGTTGCCTTTTCTTGTTCTTGTTAGCACTCATCACTATCTAAAAACATACCATTTATTGTTCTTATTTATTGCTTTCTGTCTCCCCCAGGAGAATTTAAGCTTCAAGAAGGCAGAGGTTTTGACATTTTTGTTCACTGATAGTGTTCTAGCATCTAGAACAATGCCAGGTACAAAGTAGGTGTTGAATATTATTTTTGTTGAATGATTGTGAATGAAAAGGGGGCTACACAGCAGACCTGACAAACTAAGGGGCCACATGGCAGGCCTGACAAACTCAGTGACCAAAGTAACCACACAGGTCAGTCTGATGATAAATTCCTAACTGGGCAGGTCATGGTGGGCAGTCAAGCCCCAGACCTGCAGCTTCCTTAGCAAAGGTTTATTTGTGTCTTGAGTGAGCCCTGTCTATGGTCTTATGCATGGAAGGTATTATCCCTTTGAAACATAACAGTAATTTTCTTTTCCAGACCCCTTTAAGGCACAGCCGCTGGCACCACATTGCGAGACCAAGAAACTCCTCACATACAATTTCTATTTACTGTATATGTTAAATGTTGCCTACCCATGCCCACTAATATAAAAGAAGTGTGTATCTCTCCATTTCGCTTTTTATCCAGTCCTAGTGATTTCCCTGCTTTGTTTTCTCCTGCCTTCCTAATCTACCACCAATGGATTTTTTGTACCTTCCTTACGTTTTCTCCTTTGATTCTAAATGTGTGAAATGAACTGCAAAACTACCATTTTCTGGACCATTGTCTCAGTCTGTTGAGATCTTGCTTCTAGGTATATCCTCAGGTTTTTTTGCTCAAATAAACTCGTAAAAATTTTGTGTAGGTTTGGACATCCTTTTGTGGACAGAATGAACAATGGAATCTTATACAGCAGTGAAAAGTAAATGAACTTTGCATGTATCAAGATACATGCATCTAGAGGTTTGTATAGAACACACTAATCACAGAACATACAGCAGATTCTGCTTATATAAAGATCAAAACTGTTGCCAAAGTAAACATTTACTTTACACACACTTGGAGTACCCGTCAAGCTAAGCAAGGGAATGCTTAACGCAATTTAGAAAAATGAATGGGGAGCAGTTGTGGACAAGGCTCTCAAAACTCTGGTTATGTTCTCTTTTGAAAGCAGAGTGTTCGGTAAGTGGGCATTCGTTTTATTGCTCGTATACTGTACCTCTGCATACATTATATTATGTGTATGGTTGTGGGGGAGCTCCGGACATGGCCACTCCACGACCCCAGAGGACTAGTGGCTGCCTGGCCAGCAGCCAGAAGGAGCGAGGAGAATGGGCTGTATCTAGAGTCCCAGCCTTCTCAACACTGTGTTTATCACAACCCTGCAGCATTTTCACACGCTCCCTCCCCTCCTGCGCCTCCCTCCCTAACCTAGTGGGGAGCGTCTAGGCTGGAGGCAGCAGGTCTCCCTTGCCCACCCACGGCCCTTGGTGCACTCCCCTGTAATGTGCGTGATAAACGGCACGTCTACACCTGCTGCTCCTCCACGGTGTTTTTTTTCAGAATATCACAAACACAAGTGTAGTGCAGCCTCCCTGGTTTGGAGCTCCTGTGTTACAATGGTTCACATTAAAATAATTAAAAGCGATCATAAGCTGATGGGAGCTAGTTAAGCGCTGACCCTATCAGCGGTGTCTAAATTCAGATTTTGTTCTTTAAATTCATTTTCCCTGCCCAACAAAAGACGACCGGTTGATTTAGACGGCCAGCACTCGGAGGGGACCAGTCCCCGCATTTGTCAGCTCACCCTCTGTGGGGTCAGTACATGGCCCTTCCTTCTCCCATGACTAAGGGCTAGTCAGAGGGTCTCTGGCCAGAAGGAATGTGCATTGGTTTGGGAATGGATCGTGACTTTCTTCATCTCCTTTTGGGAGTGGCTGCTTGGCCTGTGACTGCTTCTTGACCTTTCCAACTGCACGTACACACTGATAACATGTAGCTCCCGCCACGCGTAAGTTTGTGCAACCTGGACCCCTGCCGCCTTGTCAGGGACCCCTTACGATGAGCCTCAGACTGGAGGAGGTGCGGTCTCTCTTGCACTCACCCGCCGCTGGGCGTACTCCCCTGTAATGGGAGTAATAAACGGCATGTCCGCATCTGCCAGTCCTCTGGATGGTTTTCTCCGAATATCACAAACACTTAGGCAGCTCCCCGGTTCCGGGCTCCTGCGCTCCAGCCCCCCTCGCACGCGGGCCCCACTCCCAACGGCGGTCCCCATCGGCCCTCATTCACACAGCAGGCACCAGCTGGCCAGGAGAGGTCGCCCCCCGGAAGTGGCCTTCTCGGGGTGTCCTCTGGGAAGTGTAGTCCTGGGCATGATGGGAATCGTAGTTCTCCTGGGGTCTGTGGCGTTGCTGACCGCTGCGGCCTTTTTGGGGCTTGTGGCGCGGGCTCCGCTGAGACGCCCTGCTTTGGGCTGCGAAGCTCCCCTGCCTCTTCTGGGCTGCGGCGGTGTCAGCGCCCTCCTCCGTGTGAGTGGGGCGTGTGCAGGGGGACAGGGCTGGGCGTGGGCACCCGGGACACGCCTGGCGCCTGGGGTCAGGAAGCCCGTCCGCCACCCGAGCGCGGTGCTCTGCGGGCAGGGAGTTGGGGTGCCCAGGTCGGCTGTGGGTGTGGGTCTTTTGTGGTTGCGTTTGGTGGGACTTCTACGTGAAACAAACACAGTAGCCAATGCCTACGGAGAACTTAGCTTTGCCAGGCACTGTTCAAGCACCTTAGGTCTGCGACTTTCACCTGGTGCACCACCAGAATTTTTAAAACGTGCAGCACCTGACTCTTTAGTCGGAGGCGCTGACCTCTCTTCCCTTAGATGGTCAAGTAAAAAAAGGACAACAACCAACACAATAGCTGTCTGGTGTGAATGAATCAAAATTATACCCACTTTTTGGTCAGATTGGCAAAAAAAAAAATATATATATATATATATATATGTATATATATATATTTGTGTGTGCTGCAGACTTTTAGTAACTGGTTTATTTGTGCCATGAGATGAAAAAGGTTGAAAATGCTTTAGATGAATTAACTCATTTCATCCTCCAATCACACGTAGGTTGGCTGTACAATGCCCTCACTTTACAGATAAAGAAACTGAGGCAGCGCCGCCAGGCAGTTCACCACATTGGACGGGAACCTTGGGCGCAGACCAGGATTCTCTTCCAGCCTCTAATACTGAACCGCTCTTGTGTCTTTGGGCAGGCCACCAAGCTCCCTAGTTCTTAGCCTCTGACACCTGTAAAATGGAGTAGCAATACTTAGTTTTTAGAGTTGTTTTTGAGGACTAAAAATAACACATGGGAAGAAGCACTGAGGACTCCCGGCATGGAACCGGTGTGCCGGGAGTGTCGGATTACTTGGACAGCAGGTGCCCTGGCGCCGAGGAGTGCCATCAAGATTACACCGTTTACCCAGCCTGTTGAGCTCTTGTGCCAGGTGCTGTACCCCAAAAGCCCACTGCAAACTCAAGGCAGCCAGTGCAGGCAGCTGGGACCAAGGTCCTTCTCTGACACTTGTCTGGCTGCTCCAGGCACCGCCTTACCTTGCTCTCCCAGGCCAGGTTTGGGGTGAGAGGCTGAGGGCTGTTTGAGCTGTGGACGCTGTAAGAGGAGGCACCTGTGGAACCTGCGCGTAGGAGGGGCCCGAGCGACACTCTGGCCCGCATCTGGCGTGAGAGCATGTGTTTCACCATGTTCCCTTGGGCAAAGTATGCTAAGGTAGATGCAGACAGACAGACACACAGACATGGAAAGTGTGCAGGTTATGTCCTACTTGCCGTTCTGAGGGAGGACACAGCACTGCAGGTAGGCCACTCAGGAGAAGCCCTGGCTCCATCCTGAGGTTATGAGAGAGGGCGATGTGGGCAGGCGCCTTCACTGTGCCTTCTTCTGGAAGGGAAGGGCTCAGCAGGACATGCAGGCTCAGGACCGGCTGGCCGTGTTTGAAAGGGGCAGCCTGGGAAGTTCATGTCCTCCGTGACTGTTAGCGCGTAGTTTAAAGCTATCTAAGGACTCCAGGTATCTGCGGGTGAGTCGCAGTCTGCTAAGAGATCCGTGGTGGTTGTTAGAGCGTCAGTTTACAGAGATTAGAAGGACGGTTCATGTGGAGAGAAGGGATCGACAAGTTGTCTTGGTGCTACTTGGTTTGGTAGACACACCTTTTTCCTTGGTTCGCATCACTTCTGTGGAGTGGCGCTGTTGGGACCTGATGGGCTTTATGGTTGGCTGTAACTTGCTCTCTGTAAGCCACCCCTTGACACCAGAGTTCCTCATGACACCCTTTCCCTCCCCAGATCGACCCTGACAGCACTCTGCTCTCCCTTGGCAGGAGACTAAGAAGGAAACAATGGCCGTGGATTTGCTGCCTGCACAGGTGACTGTAAGTGAAGGTTGTATTTTTCCTGAACTGCCTTCTGGGCTGAGAGATGGTGGACGTGTTTCCATTCTTTGTCCAGGTAGTTTTCTTTCCAGTGAGAACTGTGGACAATCCAGAATCTTGTAACTTTCCCCCAGTCTCCAGGACTTATCGAGGGGCTGCTGAGAAGTGTACCCCCTCTGTCCCAAGGTCACTTTTGACTCACCCACCACTTCATGACCAAGGACCGAGGCAGCGCTGAACGGGAAGCGCTCGCTGAGGAGCACGGGTGTCGGCAGGCTTCGTCTTCACAGAGGGTGTGGTCTCACTTGGGGTAGAGACGTGGCAGGGCCACAGGTGCCTTCAACAGACATTTATTGAGCACTAGCTATGTACGGGGTGCTGTGCAGGGCGCTGTGGATACAGAAAGGAAAGGTGTTGCTGTTTTCAAGGCGTTCATGGTGATGATTTTAGGAAGCGATTAAACACCCCAGAGCAGGCAGAGACAAGGACAAGATCCCAGAGTGGATCCCAGAGCGGATCCTGAATGGCTTCCACTTGCCCTGGGCTTTGAGGCTGGCACCGGGGTTGGGGGGCAGAGGGCTGGACCTCCCAGGGGCCCTCCCTCTCTCTTGGGAGCTTCTCGTGCAGCTTTGATGTTAAACGACCCACGTGCCCTCTCGGCCGCCTGACTGGTGCCTCCATCTCCTCTGATCCTTTTTCCCCTTTACCTTCAGATTCCCTTCTTGGGCCTCTTTTCCTTGCTGCTTCCACCTTGAGGTCGACTTCCGCGACTTTAGCCCTCACCTTTCTGAAGACCTGTGCCAAATCCCTGTCCTCAGGCCTGAATTTTTCCCCGGAGAGCCTGTCTGTCACTCCCAGACTCTTGGTGAGCATTTCCGCTTGCGAGGCCCGCCCACCTGCCAACACCAGCCCCCTTTCCTTCAGCGCGTTTTCTACTCCGCCGTACCCACACCTGAAATGTCTGTGAGTCACTGGCTGCTTTTGCAAAAGGTGGCGGTGGCCCATAGCTTAAAAACATGGACCCTGGGGCTTTCTTCATGAGCTCACACCCAAGCTACGGATGTGACCTTGGGCAAGTTGTTTTACCTCTTTGTGCCTCAGTTCCTCATTTGTAGGTGGAGTTAATAATGTACATACTTCATTTATTCTTTATGTGAGGACTGTTAATATCTGCATGTTGCAGTCGAGGAAGCTGAGTCACAGAGAAGCAAACAACTTCAGGTTCCACAGCTGGCTTTTGAACCCAGACCGGGCAGCCTGTGCACTTAGGAGTAAGCTCTGAGGAAGTGCATGGAGAGTGCTGAGAACAACGCATGGTGGTAATAAACCTAAATGAATGCTCGTGTCACTGTATTAGTCTCGGTAGAAGCAGCACCCTTTTAGCACCTGCAGTTTGGCGTGTCTCTCCTCACTAGGTTAGCCTTTCCTCTGACACTTTAATTAGAAGAAGGGGGCTGTATTCAGGGAACCAAAATGCAGCGCAAAGCAATACGTGGCTTTTGCCCGGTCGACCCTGTGCCCAGAGGTAGGGCTGGCCACTCTCTGGGCTTCACACACCCTCAAGCTCAGAGGCTGACTTGATTTTAGCTAAGGGAACTGCAGAGGATTGTGTTTGCAATGCAGAGCCCGTTTTTCTGGCCTGTTAATTCAGTATCTAAATCTGGATTTGAAGTCTCTTGGGGACCTGAGGTGCCTCATTTGAAGCGGTTCGATGATAATATCCAGTCCTAACTTCTTTCTTTGTCCAGGGTACTGAGAGGTAAGTTTCTTTCTGCTGTCTATTAGAAAAATCAAACAGAAAATAATTATAATTCTTGGAAAAAGTAGGCTCTTTCATCATTTTACACATAGTCGTTATTTTGTTTTCTTTTGTAAAGTGTATTTTATTGATTATGCTGTTATAGTTGTCCCAGTTTTTTTCTCTCCTTTATCCCCCTCCTCTCTGCACCCCCCTACCCTCTGGCATTCCACCTCCCCTCCCACTTAGTTCATGTCCATGGGTCGTGCATATAAGTTCTTTGGCTTCTCCATTTCCTATACTATTCTTTACCTCCCCCTGTCTATTTTGTGCCTACCAATTATGCTTCTTATTCCCTGTACCTTTTCCCCCATTCTTCCCCTCCCCCTCCTTGCTGATAACCCTCCATGGGATCTCCATTTCTGTGATTCTGTTCCAGTTCTATCTGTTCGCTTAGTTTGTTTTTGTTTTAATTTTTTTAGGTTCAGTTGTTGATAGTTGTGAGTTTGTTGTCATTTTACTGTTCATAGTTTTTGATCTTCTTCTTTTTCTTAGATAAGTCCCTTTAACTTTCATATAAAAAGGGCTTGGTGATTATGAACTCCTTTAACTTGACCTTATCTGGGAAGCACTTTACCTGCCCTTCCATTCTAAATGACAGCTTTGCTGAGAGTCATCCTGGATGTAGGCCCTTGCCTTTGAGGACTTTGAATGCTCCTTTCTAGCCTCTTCTTCCCTGTAAGGTTTCTTTTGGAAAGATCAACTGATAGTCTTATGGAAACTCCTTTGTAGGTAACTATCTCCTTTTCTGTTGCTGCTTTTAAGATTCTCTCCTTATCTTTAATCTTGGATAATTTAATTATGACGTGTCTTCGTGTGTTCCCCCTTGGGTCCAATTTCTCTGGGACTCTCTGATCTTCCTGGACTTCCTGGAAGTCTGTTTCCTTTGCCACATTGAGGAAGTTTTCCTTCATTATTTGTTCACATAAGTTTTCAATTTCTTGCTCTTCCGTTTCTACCTTCATAGGGTACCCCTATGATTCAGATGTTGGAGCGTTTAAAGTTGTCCCAGAGGTTCCTCAGCCTCTCCTCATTTTTTTGAATTCTTGTTTCTTCATTCTGTTCTGGTTGGATGTTTATTTCTTCCTTTTGTTCCGAGTCATTGATTTGAGTCCCAGTTTCCTTCCCTTCACTGTTGGTTTCCTATATATTTTCCTTATTTCACTTTGCATAGCCTTCATTTCTTACTTCATTTTGCGACCACACTCAGTCATTTCTGTGAGCATCCTGATTACTGGTGTTTTGAACTCTGCATCAGATGGGTTGTCTGTCTCCTCATTGCTTAGTTCTTTTTCTGGAGTTTTGATCTGTTTTTCATTTGGGCCATATTTCTTTGTCTTGGTGCACCTGTGACATTGTAAGGGGTGGAGCCCTAGGCATCCCCGCCACCACAACCCCCACAGATTTTTACAGCCAGAAGTTTTGAGTCTTTAGTTTCCCACACTGGAACCCTGGGTTTCATGGTCTGTCTTGCTCCCCAGTTGTTCCTCCTGGCTTATCCATGCGCGAATGTGGGATTGCCTGCCCTGTTCAGCCAGCTGTCACCTTGCCGAGCGTCCTCTCTGCCCCTGTCTCCACCCTTCCTACCAGTCTGAATGAATGTTTCTGTAACTCCTTGGTTGTTGGACTTCCATGCGGTTTGATTTTCTGGCAGTTCTCGTTGTTTTTGGTTTTTAAATTGGTTGTTATCCTTCTTTTGGTTGTGCCAGAAAGCAAAGAGTCTGTGACTATGCCTCCATCTTGGCTGGATCTGTCTTTTGGGAAAAAGACACATGGACGTTGATGTTGATTGCTTAATAACCATACTGTGTTAATGACATCTTTTCGGCAGTAAAATGGTACTCATTTTTGGTATTGCCAGTTTTTAAAAGTTTTTATTTCTTAATAACAGTTTTAGATTTAGATTTAGAGAAAAATAACAGTTTTAGATTTAGAGATTCAAAGAGAACACCATGGTCACCATATACCCTGCACCCAGTTGGGTGGCTCAGTTGGTTGGAGTGTCATCCTCTACACCACAATGTTGTGGGTTCAGTCCTTGATCAAGGGACATACCTAGATTGTGGAAAGCGGACAGGAGGCAACTGATCAATATTTCTCTTTCACACTGTTTTTCTCTCTCCCTCCTTTTCTTTTTCTAAAATCAATAAACATATCCTTGGGTGAAGATTAAAAAAAGTATTTGAAACTTAAAAAAAAAAAATCACCGAATATGCTGAACTTTTAGAACTGAACATAAGGAAATGTCAGTGAAACTTGTAGGAAGATCAATAAAAATTGTCCTATCTGAAGAACAGGGATGGAAAAGAGCTTCAGTTATGAGTAAAACACTGTTAAAGGTCTAATATGTAATTGGAGGTCAAGGAGAGGAGAGAGAGAATGGGGCAAAATACACGAAAAGGAAATAATGGCCAGAATGTTCTCAAATTTGGTAAAAAAAAACACAAGAAACCAAAACCGAAGCAAACCCATATTTATAGATTTTTGACACTCACTGAACCTCAAGCAAAATAAATACAAAGAAAACCACAGCTCAGCACATCATTGACCAATGCTGTGCAATAGAAATGTAATTTGAAACGTGAATGCAAGTCACTTGCATAGTTTAAAACTTTCTAAGTATCACATTAAAAAATAAACATAAACAGAAAAATTGACTTTAATAATATATTTTACTAAACCTAGTATATCTAAAATGTTATTTTTAACATGGAATTAATATAAAATTATTATTGAGATATCATATGTATGTATATTTTTCCTAGTAAATCATCTGGTAGGTATTTTACACGTAATCACCCATCAGCATTGAGACTAGCCACATTTCAGGTACTCAGTAACCATTTGTGGCTAGTGACCACCAGGCTGGGCAGAACAGTCTTAGATAAGTCTCTGAAAACTCCGAAAGCAGATGGAAGAAAGGAAATCACGTCTCATACAGTGAGTCTGCATTTGAATGTCCATGGGCTCCTCATCAGAACAACAGTGGCCAGAAGACAATGGCCAGTAGCCACGGAAAATACTCTTCAAGAATGAAGGTGAAACAAAGACCGTTTTCAGATGAAAGAAAATGAAGCCAATTATCTTCTGCATACCTATACTACAATATATGCCAAAGGAAGTTCTTCAAGCTAAAAGAAAATAATGCAAATGGGGACTCTAATCTTAGGAAGGAAATGAAGAGCATTAGAAATGGTGGCTTCCTGGATAAATAGGAAATAATTTTCCCTCTCAGTTTCGTTGAAAGGCATGTGACTTTTTAAAGCAGAAATATGGCATTACACTATGGGGTCTGCAGTGTATGGAGCCGTGTGCATGCCACGACTGTGGTTACAGGTTCATCTACATCTGGCCTGGAAAAGCTCTGCTCCGGGGCACCTGGATGACTTTTTTGACTCCTGGCCAACGTAAGAGCAGTGGCAATACTGTTTAAGATAGAAATGCCACTGGCCACCTCCAGGGCCATCTTCTTCACTGATGGCTTGCAGCCGACCTACGTGGTTTGACAAGTCTTTCTTGATGCACACAGGCCCCTGCGGAGAGTTTTTGCTTTGCGCTTTCTCAAAGCACAATCCCAGATATGGGTCCAGACACAACATGGTCTGTGTGTGCAGTGAAGGGGCTGTGCGCATGGAGTGTCTCTTCCCTCCCGGGCTCTCCTGCGTGCTCTCTGCCCGGCCGCATCGTGCCCTTGGCCTTCCACGTGCTCGGGGAGCCCTGCCAGCTGCGCGGACTGGGAAGGTGTAACGAGAACATGAAGGGGGGCTCTTGCATTCTAGCTCTAAATAGACTGTAAAGAGCTACGACTACATATGATAATTCTCAGAGAAACCACTCAAAATGCAAAGAGGTATAGCTAAAAAGTCAATACATAAATTAAAATGGAATCTAAAAAGACTCAAAACAAGCACACACATGCACTGTAAAAAAAATGGAAGGGTATGAAGTAATGAGTGAAAGGTCACTTTTCTGCCCTCTTTGCACACATCAGAGATTCCTCAGGGTGGACGGCTTGATGAGTCCGTCAGACGCCCGCGCACATGCGTGCACATGCCGGTGGAGAATTTTGAATAGCAGTAGGCTGCGGTGCAGCTTTTTTGTGCATATGAATCCAACATGTCTAGGTCAAATTCTGACTTCAAGCATACAAATCTACTTTGTTTGATTAAATGACTGTAAAACATTTGTACTATAATTTGCTTATCCATTCCCTTATTGATGACTGTCTTCAATTTTCACCATTTTCTGTAATTTTTCACCATTGTATTAGCTTCCTATGGCTACTGGAACAAACGAACACAAACTCGGTGGCTTAAAACAACGTGAATTGATTGTCTTGCAGTTCCGGAGGCTGGAGGCTCTGAAATCAGTTTCTCTGGGCCAGGTCAGGCTCAGCAGGACTGCTTCTCTCTGGAGGCTCTAGTGCATCTGCTTCCTGGCCTGTCCCTGCCTTCCGGTGGCCACGTGTGCTCTTTGGCCTGAGGCCCCACATCCTCCTCCTCTTCTCAGTCTGGCTCTCTTGGGTCCTTCTTACAGGGACCATTGTGATTACATTGGACCCACCTGGATAATTCAGGATAATCTCCACATCTCAAAATCCTCAATTTAAACAGCTCTTCCAAGTCCCTTTGTCACATGTGTAATGTTTGCAGTTTCATTACTCAGCCTGTCACAGCCGTGAACTTAGAAGTGATGTTCCCGTGAACGTCCTTGAACAAATATCTCTATGTAGTTGTGATTATTTCTTGTATTAGAATTCTAGAAGGAGATTTGCAAGGTCAAAATGACGCACCTATCATTTTGATAGATTCTCAGCAAAATAGCCACCAAAAGCATCTTCCTGGTTTCCACTCCCTTCAGCTCTTCCCGACAAGGGCTGCTGCCGTCCCCTGCCCACCCCCTGCCCCCACCGCTGACCCCACGCTTTCTCACACTTCTGGGTTTAAACTGGAGTGCTCGCGGAAGAACTTACTTTTTCAATAGTTCCCTCTTGCACTTGTAGTGTCTGGTGCAGTCCTTTGTTTTCGTTTCTTTTGTTTTTAAAAAAATTTTGTAGTCGGTGGAAACCCTTTGACAATGTAGAGACCTGTTTCCCTGAATAGAGGTTCGAGCTCCCTACTTTCTAACAGTACTTTGGGAAGGTTACTGAACCTTTCTGAACTATTTCTTCATCTGGAAAATGCTTTAATCATGTATCTTCCTTAGAGGATTGCTGTGAAACTGTATACAAAGTTCCTATCATAGTCCCCAATATATAAATATTTAATAAATATTAAGCGGTATTCTTTTTATTATATCTTGGGTTCCTTTGTTTCGGTTCTGCTGACCACACTTTCCCCAGCTTCCCAGCATCACTCTAAAGATATTCTGATTTTTCTTTCATTTAATTTGCATTTGAGTGGGAGGGAGGACGTCGGTATGTGTGCTGTTACTTTGACAGATCCAGGCTGGATTCAACTCCCTGCTGACAGGGACTCTGCCTCCCCGCACCGCCCCCATACGCCTTTGCTCCCACTGGGCATTCAGTAAATATTCGTTTCATAGATGGCGGGTGGTTCCCACAGTAACCCCCGTGGTGGGCGTGAAGACTTTAGAATCCTGAGAGTTTTCAGAATTGCTGCCCAGCCCAGTGTCACCTTCTTACCAAGCCTTTCACGGGAGAAGCTGGTCCTGGGCGAGCAGACGGCTTCGCCGTTACAGGAGCCCTTGACGTTCGGGGACGTGGCCGTGCTCTTCAGCCGGGAGGAGTGGCTGTGCCTGGACCCTGCGCAGAGAACCTTGTACCGGGAGGTGATGCTGGAGAACTACCACAGCCTGGTGTCCCTGGGTAAGGCCCCGCCTTGTCCTGGGCTCTGTGGGTGAGGCCCCGCCTCCTCCCGGCCTCGCCGGGGAAGGAGGTTTTCTTGATGAAGAATCTGCTTGGAGAGACCCTAGGGCTCCTTGACTGGCGTCAGAGCCCGCAGGTTCCCACCGCACTGCGCCCCTGGGAAAGGGAATCTCTCAGCGTTGACAGCGTACGCCTTGGTTGTGAAACTCTTCACGCTATTTTCTCCTTCCGGTGCCTGCCTTCTGCTCCACCTCCCAATCCAGGCTTCCTCCTCCCCAGCCATAGATTCTGGAAAACACTGGACTCCCGTCTAGAGGCGACCAGCCAGGCCCTGTACTGTTGCTGAGCTGAGACCCACCTCCCGCGCCACCCTCACCGCCCCCTCCCCTGGCCGGGCTGTGCTGCAGGCTCTGCCCCAACTTCTGCCCGTGTGTGAGGTCTGGGCTCACTCGTCATGCCCTTTGTTCACACTCTGTCTTCTTCCTCATGAGCAGGGATTCCGTTTTCTGTGCCAGAGGTGATCTGCCTGTTGCAGCAAGGAAAGGATCCCTGCACAGTGGACAGAGTGATTGCCCCGGACCCCCGGCTAGGTGAGTGAGTGCTGGGAAGTGGGCGCAGGGGGTCCTCCTACAGGAGCAGGTCGGGGGAGGCAGGGCTCTGGTGACGCCCGGGAACGGTGAGCCGGGCTGAGCTGGTCAGGGCCGTCACCGAGGGCCTTGTCTTGACGTCTTCTCCTCCGATCTCGGCCCCTGGCCTTCGCTTGCCTCACTCACTCCTCCATCGTTGGCTTTTTGCCCTTCGTGGTCTTCTTTCCATCTGCATTTACATGGATTCCTATCTGACAGATTTTAAATACTTTACACCTTCCCCTGCCACCCATTTTTTCAGTTCTTTATCATTTCCTTTCACTTTCAACAACCACATATTTCAAAGTACTATCAACACCCCTCTGTTGCTGGCTTCTTGACCTTTCCCTGTCGGGTTTTGGAGACCAGCGATCATCTCTCATTGCCACGCTCGCCCAGCTGTTGTGAGCGCAGCCGCTGCGGCCTCCCAGCCCGGGGTCGGCGCGCTTGCGCTGTAAGGGCCAGATAGCAGGCACTTTGGTTCTGGGGGCTCCGTGGTCGCCAGCGCAGCCATTTCACCCCGCCGTCGCAGTGCAAAAGCCGCCGGAGGCAGGTGCCCTGGGGACGTGGCGTTTGCCGGTTGCTGCTCTAGCCCAGTCTGATGTGGCGGGTCTTTATCATAACCCCGCAGACTGTTAGAGTTGAAGGGTCACTTACAGGCGGTCAAATTTAGATGCCAATTCTTATATCTGAAGAAGCAGCTTTAGAGGTTTTATTTTTTATTTATTTAAAAAAAGTCTTTATTTATTTATTTATTTTTTAGAGAGGGAAGGGAGGGAGAAAGAGAGGGAGAGAAATGTCACTGTGCAAGAGAAACATTGATTGATTGCCTCTCACACGCCTGCGACCAGGGACAAACCCACAACCCAGGCATGTGCCCTGACTGGGAATCGAACCACTGACCTTTTGCTTTGCGGGATGATGCCCAACCCACTGAGCCACACTGGTCAGGTCTAGAGATTTTAACACACTTCAATCACAGAGTTAAAAAGCTGAATGCAGTGACATAAATCTGTGTCACCAGTGTCATTTCTACTCACCATGTGCTGTAGATTTGCAATATTTTGCTTCTGTCTTTGTGGCTGGACCCTAAATCTATGACTCTTGCCTTCATTGACATCGTGTTTCTTTCCCCCCTCAGTTTCTCTACAGGTACTTTCCATCTTTATTAATATACAGTTTTCCCCCAGCAGAGAGTTAGTAGGTAGTTCAGGATAGCATATAGACCGTGGATTTAATTTAGACATTTCTAATTTCAGCTTACTCCATCCACCACTGACAAGCCCTATGAACTATGGAAACAGCACTCACTCTGGCGGAGCCTTGTTTTTTTAACCGCTGTCCATGCCACCAGCAGAGTGATATTTTTGAAACATAGGTGTTAAACCCAGATCTTAAGAGACAGAGACTTCACCGTTTCCCCATTACCCACGGAGTAAAGTAAATCCTTAATGTGACGTTAAACCAGCTTCCTAGCCTGTCCCGTGTTCCTTCTTAGTCTCATCAGTGGCCGCTGTAACGTCACCGCCACATTCTGGGTGAGCCCACACGCTCACTAACATTTGTGGTTATTCCTTCGGCTTGAATTGCCTCGTCCATCATGCCCACTGCAAAACTACTTATCCTTCAAGATCCACGTGTCTGCCTAAAATGCCACCCTTTTTGTGTAGGTTTGCTTTATTTTTTCTGCTTCCCTGTCAGCGTTCATTTTCATTCATTTGCATTGATATAACACTGTCTCCATTACAGTATTTAGTGCAATGAACTATCATTATAATTTATTTCCATGGTTATATTGCACGTATTGAAGGAATGCTGAGCCTCTAGCATCTAATGCATTGCCTTTAGTTAATACTTTTTTTGAATGTAATTGAACTGTCCCCATGATCAACTCAGAGCCGACGAGGCCCACAATCTAGTTCTCTGTCCAGCCAGACCCCTGAAGCTGTTCTTCCTCTGACCCAAGCTGCCTACTAAAAAGGCCCGTTTTTTTCTTACTATTCCCTGCCTGAAAACCTACAACACCTTCTGTTATCTGTATTACTGTTCTTGATTCCTTGGCCGGCTGTTCCAGAACTCTGTGTGTGCTCTCATCCTGCTTAACAACATTTTAAACTCATTCTGACCTGGATTTCTTCTTCAGTCAATAAAGTCTTCCCTAAATAGGTTAATTCCCTCTAACCGACAACCAAAAGATTCCTACAAAGAGAGTTCAACCATCTGGTTGCAGCTTATTAGAATAAATGAATATGTCTATTTCTCCCCCTGATCAAATAGAAAGGGGGAAGGAGAGTATGAAAAAATTATTATTTTTCCAATCACAAGGGATAGATTGTTGCACATGGCCGATGTACTCCATATTTTTCTCTTCTTTATAATTAGCATCTTGAACTTAGATCAGCTAGCATCAACACAGTCGTGCTTCAGGGCCATTGTAAGTTTTAAAACCTGAACTTCCTCTTTTAATAGACTGTTTTTCTTTTCACAGACTGGGAGGAAGTCACTCACATACAAAACCACAAAAGTTAAGAAAAACATTGCAAATATTGTAAAATTCTTGTGTATAGAGTTTCAGTGAAAGCAGGGGGCGGGGGGAAATGTAATAAAAGCAACATGTGAGTAGAAAGGAGAAAGTAAAGACAAGTTATGTGCAGCAAGCCCAGCATACCCAGGGCAGGAAGTGAAGATAAAGTGAGCTATCCCATAGTACTCAACACGAGCTTGTCATTCTCTGTATCCTCATACCTTCTGCTCAACCAGTGCTGTGTCTATTTTTAGTCCTCTCAAGTTGTGATTTCTTCATTTTCAGTGTTAATCTGTCTAGCGTATTCTCCCATAGCTCTCCTTAACCTGTTGACCTCTCTCTCCATTGCATTCAGTTTTTCTCCAGATTCAAGTCCATAGCTGAGTCCGATATGTTTTGTTGGCGGTGTTACTGCCCCACCAATGCATGCTAACCTCTTCCAGCAAAGGAGGCATTCATTCTCCTAATTCATTCCAGATTTCAAGACTTGGCCTGAAGTAGAAGCATTGCCTCCCAAAGAGGACATTTTTATAAAAGAGACATCTCAGGGAATAATAAAGAAAAAATCCACTAAGTTTGGTTATTGGGACATCAAGTTCGAAGAAGCTTTGGAATTTGAGAGCAGAGCAGAACAAGAACAAGAGAAGAACCCTTTTAGGCAAATGGTAGCCTCACACAAGAAAACCATCTGTGATGATAGAAGCCATGTAAGTCTTGAATTAGAGAAAGGCTCAATTACAAGTACAGTTCTCGTTACACAACAGAGTGCCCCTATAGAAAGGACACCTAATATATATTATACCTTTGGGAAAGATTTTAAACAGGATTTTGATCTAGCGAAATGCTTCCAAATTTATTCTGGAGAAAAACCTCATATTTGTGATGCTTGTGGGAAAAGCTTCAGTCAGAGCCTTCATCTTATCGGGCACCAGAGAATTCATGGCGGCAAGCAAACGAACAAATGTAATGAGTGTGGGAAAAACTTCAGCCACAGATCGTCCCTTCTTGTCCACCAGAGAATTCATACTGGAGAGAAACCTTACAAATGTAATGAATGTGAGAAGGCCTTCAGCAGCAGTTCAACTCTCATCAAACATCTGAGAGTGCACACTGGGGAGAAGCCCTATCAATGTAAGGAGTGTGGCAAGGCCTTTAGCCAGCGATCAACCCTTATTGTCCACCAGAGAATTCACACTGGAGAGAAACTCTATAAATGCGGTGAATGTGAGAAGGCCTTCAGCTGCAGAGGCAAACTTTACAGACATCAAAGAATCCATACAGGTGAGAAACCCTATAAATGTCGTGACTGTGGGAAAGGCTACAGCAAGCTTACTTACCTGGCTAAACATCAGAGGCTTCATACTGGGGAACAACTGTGTAAGTGTTTGGAATGTGGGAGAACTTTTACCTGTGTCTCCACACTTGTTGAACATCAGCAGATTCATACAGGACAGAAACCCTATCAGTGTGCTGAGTGTGGGAAAACCTTCCACCAGCATTCATCCTTTAATGAACATCGTAAAATTCATACTGGGGAGAAGCTTTATACATGTGGAGAATGTGGGAAGGCCTTTGGGTGCATATCCAACCTTTATAGACATCAGAGAACTCACACTGGAGAGAAACCCTATCGGTGCGGTCAGTGTGGGAAATCTTTCAGCCAATATTCAGTCCTAACTGAACATGAGAGAATTCATACCAGAGAGAAACTCTATAAATGTGGGGAATGTGGGAAAGCCTACAGTTACAGATCGAACCTTTGTAGACACAGAAAAGTTCACACTAAGGAAAAAGTCTAAACAGAAGAAATATGGGATCAGAGATTTCTTAGAGGAGATAAGCCCTGTGAAGTTTAATTTGTCTCTCAAATAATTTAAGACTTCTCCTTGGAAAATAATTAGGAGAATAATAAATAAGGCACAGCATCCTCACAGAGTAAATCTTTTCACTTCTCCAGGAGAAAAAATGCCAGTTATTACTAAGTAATGATAAAGTTAATCAGTGAAACTATGAAGAGCACTGACTTGTCCAATTTTATAAGAAACATTAAACTCTAGGTTTACAAAAACAAAAGTATTTAAATTCATAGAAAAATGTAAAAGCCAAACTTAAAAAAAATCCCATGAAAATAATGGAATATAAATTTTGTTTCTTTCTGTAGACTTTATTCCCTTTTTAAGAGTAAGCTTCAATATGAATTTTCTTTTAAAAACAGTCATTTGGTCTTGGCTGGTGTGGCTCAGTGGATTGAGTGCTGGCCTGCACACCGAAAGGCTGCAGGTTCAATTCTCAGTCAGGGCACATGCCAGGGTTGCAGGCCAGTCCCCAGTAGGGGGCACGTGAGAGGCAACCACACATTAATGTTTCTCTCCCTCTCTTTCTCCCTCCCTTCCCTTCTGTCTAAAAATAAAAAAAATAAAAGTCTTAAAAAAAAAAAAAGACTGCCTTACAGTGCTCAGCAAGTGTCATGGGTAATTTAAATTTGCTCTTTAATGCTGTTGCAAGCTGTTGTGGGGGTTCAGAACCAGTCACCTCAAGATGTGCCTCTGTGCCCCTGAGTGGTGTGGCTCGGTGGGTTGGGTGTCCTCCTGCAAACTGAAAGGTGGCCAGTCAGGGAGCAAGCCTGGGTTTCAGGCCAGGTCCACAGTAGGGGACATGCGAGAGGCAGCCACAGATTGATGTTTCTCTCCCTCTCTTACTCCCTCCCTTCCCCCCTCTCTAAAAATAAATAAAAAAATTCTTTTAAAAAAACAGCGATTTGGTTATTAATGTAAATAAGTGTGGGACCTTATTTTCTAAAATGGCAGGGAAACATAGGATGTGTTCTTTGTCATGAAGAGAAAGTAAAGCTAAAATGAAATTCTTTATATTCAAGTTTTCACATTGGAAATAATCAATGAACTGCTTTACCAGCAAGTTTTACACACACACACACACACACACACACACACACACACACAGAGGCACACCTCAGCCGAATGCAGCCTCTCACAGCACCACCAGCGGTACATGATACAGATGGGTTTCTAGAACACTCACCTAGTGGGGAAGCCTGTACTACAAGGGGCCCACCCTCCAGAAGATAATCCCATTTTGGGGGGTCTCCCCTCATACACACAGTCTGTTCAGAAAGTATCCAGCCAGCCATGTAATATGAAAAATAGAGACTTATTGAAGAAGATACAAGAAACATTGTACATAGGATAATGATGCCTCAATCCCCTTTAAAGCAGGCGCCTTGGGACCTCACACAGTTCTCCCAATCGCCATCAGCTTGCCCTCTTGTGTTTTTCTGAATCTCATTGATGGTTGGAAATCTCTTCCCTTTCAGAGGTGATTTTAGTTTTGGGAAAAGCCATACGTTGCAGGGCGCCAAATCTGGGCTGTACAGGGTCTGAGTCACCTGGGTGATTGAATGTTTTGCCAAAAAACTTTGCATGAGACATGATGCATGAGCAGGTGCATTGTCGTGATGAAGCTGCCAATCACCAGTTGCCCATAGCTGAGGCCTTCTGAATTATCCAAATCGTTTCCATAGGGAACGTTTGAGTCTAATGCAAAATTTGATGCAGATTCATTGCTCTACTCAATTAGAATGTGACGGCCACATAGTACACAGGCTCACTCAGTAGCATCTACCACCCCCACTGACTAGGACAGTGAAGTTGTCATTGTTCACACACGCACATTCCAGTCCACTCTCCTTGGCTGCCAGGTTACACTGATGTTGCACAAACCGTTCTCATTATATTAACAATGGCTGGACTTTTTCCGGGCAGGCTACACACACACACACACACACACACACACACACACACACACACACAGAGTTTTGGAACATATATTTTTTCCAAAAGTCTTTGATGGTTTTAAAAATGGGATTTTTATTAGAATTTAGTTTGGCAAATTAAAATTTTGCCCAAATGGAGTCTCTTCCATTTCCTTTTCTACATTATTTCTCAATTTGATGGGGTTCTGCATTACTCTGTGGAGTGCTTGCAGTCCTGTAGAAGGCAGAGTAAAGTGGGGAAGGGGCGAGGACTCAGGCAAACACGCTCATCAGTTACAAAGGTTTACAAGTGCAGAATCCGGCTATGCATCTGGTAGCCCACTCTGGTGCGGGGAGGAGACTTTAGTTTATTTGTACCCTTTCATTTTACCAACAAAAACATTGAGCTATTGGGTAGAGCCAAGACTAACCTAGGTCTCCCACTCTGGTTTTCTGTGGTAATTATAGGTTCATTTCCGACCTCGAGTCCCAAGAATACTATTTGTTTTGTAAGCTGGTCAGGCACAATCACAGTAGTCTAATCAGTTTTATTTTTGTATTTGATGTGTTTCCTCTCACTTTAATCTTAATAATGAACTTAAAATCATGTTCATCCTTCTTATGTGCCTTTAATTATACATGCCTTTCTAATAACTACATAAATCCTCAAACCCAGCTGAGGTCCAGATGGTGAAATTGCTTTTGGGGGTTTCACATATGAGATTATCTTTTTGTTTGTTTTTGTTGCACATCTTTCAGGATGTCTTTTTTTTTTGTTTTTTTTTTTAATTCTCACCTTGAAGACGTGCTCTTGACTTTTAGAGAGGGGAAGGGGGGCGGGGAGGGAGAGAAACAGCAATGCGAGAGAGAAACGTCGATTTGTTGTCTCTTGCACTGGCCCTGACCAGGGACTGAACCTGCAGCCCAGGCATGTGCCCTGACCGGAAATCGAAACCACAGCCTTTGGTTTATGGAACAACGCTCCAACCAACCGAGCCACGCCGGCCAGGGCTTTCGGAAATTCTTTTGTCTAAAGTGAGACATGAATATTTTATCTCTTGACTTGGCTTAGTTCATTAGAAAGAATCTTTTTATATATTGAAGTATATTTACCAGGAAAAGGAAGCTTTTAAAAAGACCTCAATATTCAACACTGTGCGGAGCCACTTGCAAGATGTTCTAGATGGAAACATTTGGTCACCCAACAGCAGCGACCGTGCTTAGTGCCCAGATTTTGGCTTCTGAGTGCCGTTCGCACGGAAAGGAACCAGGGCCTCTGGGAGTAATGGCAGAGTCCATATTTGGAGCAGGCGAAGTGTAAGGTGTTCTTGGAATACCTTTTCATGAAAGAAAACACAAAAGCACTCAAAACTGACGGGACAACGTCAGCAGGACAGGGGGGCCAACTTGGATGCATATTCCACTGGTCAAACTTAGGACAATTTAAACATCAAAAAATAATCAGTGTAATGGGTTATGACATGCTAAGTAGAAATAAACGAGCCTATAAATAAAAACTAAAGAAAGGAAAACTTTATAAGCTTATTTGAAGAATGCTACCTTTTAACTGTACATTGAATGACAGACTTAGAAATATCACCATTTCCCAACACTTAATGTAATTAAATTAGGCACATTCAATAGATGGTGAAAACTGTTAGATGAAAAAATTGTACAGGGTGTCAAAAGATCACAGACGCCAATCGCAAAGGGAAGACATGCCTTCATAATGGGGAGGCCTGGCTGTCAAACTTGCCTCACTGCTGGGGGGACAACCTGCCACTGTGTGACTCCTGGTGCACATGTGACCATTTGTTACGCCTTCCTGCCGAGAATGCTGAACAAAAGTCTAATTTATTATCTAGACCTATCCTCTCATTTGTGAGAAATACAAGGAATAGAGGAAAAAGCGGAATCACACAGCAAGTAAATAGAGACATTGTACAAGAACGACTGGTTTGCATTTACCAAAAAGCCAATGTAATAAAACAAAAGGTGAACTCTTGTAGATTAAGAGGCTTAAGTGACATAAACACATGCAAGGTGTGACCCTCAATTGGCTTCTGATTCAGAAAAATGGAAACAACTATAACGCGCAGTTGAAATGTGAATGGGGAACGGGTATTAAGGAATAACACGGTCACTCTAGAAGGCATGTACGACAACACCCCTCTTCTTAGGAGATGCATGCAAAAGTTTTCAAGTTTAATAAGTCATGATATTTGTACCATATTTTCATATAAATATGTGAAAAATTAGTCAACTGCTGTTCTTTGTGGGAGATATAAAGGTGTTCATTGGTTGTCTTTTAAACTTTTTCAGTATGTTTACAATTTGAATAATAGAATCCTGAGGCAAAATGTGATTGGATGAAGTGATGAATATGATGCTTCCAGTCAGAATTCTTCCTTTATACTCAGTTTCCCGTCTGAGAGTTTATCCTCCAGGGATGTAATCTTGGAAATGACTTTTGGTTGGTTCTGGTTCCGCTTTATTTTTTTAAAAAGATTTAATAAGAATATAGTTAATATACAATATTCTATGTTTCAGGTGTACAATAGTTATTCAACATTTATATACCCAATGACGTGATCACCACAATAAGTCTAATAAACCATCTCACAGCGTACAAATTTATTACCATATTATTGAGTATATTCTCTATGCTGTACATCACATCCCTGTGACTTGTTTATTTTATAACTGAAAATTTGTAGCTCTTATTCTGCTATTTTAAAGGAGTTAAATACATGTTTCTTTGGGTGCAAAAATTAACGTGCTTGTTGTGTTTGAAGGTTTTCACTAACATTTAATTTTATGCATTTTAATGTAAGCAAATTTTTGATCAACCCAAACAATAAAAACACTTAGTGTATTTTGCACCTAATTTGAAAGATACATATTTCTAATAAGTAAAGGTTTTTTGAAACACACCTTGTAAACTTACCATACCTTACACCCCATGTCAGGCTGAATTAAGATTTTTATAGTTCCTCAGTAATGGGAAGGTTGTAGTCTCTCCTCCCTGTCTCCCAATATCCAAAACTGCATATAATGTGTAATTTAATATTTCCAAAATAAACTAAACTTATATGTATACCAAATAAGTTTACTGAAACAAAACTTCCCATTTCCTTTTGTTGTACCCACTTTGGTAGTTAGTATCTTACTCACATGTATAACCCTTCTACTGAGTATTCCAGCACTTGTTCCATATTATGGTATATACCAAGAGTTGATGTGCTAAAATCTTTTTATCACTGTGGTCTTTAAATCACTGTGATATTAAATGCTTTTAGTCTTACATAGGCCTAGGTATACATTCCTGATAAAGACTTCTCTACTATGTATATTTAATATGAAAGTTCAAATTATGTCTCTATTTCAAGCCTAATAATGTAACTGATGGCTTCCATCTTCATTAGAGATGCCAGAAAATTAAAAGGACTTTAAAATACAACAATTATTATTTTCAAGTCAAAAGCATTAAATGTGAAAAGCACTACTGTCTTCAAATCACTCTCTCACCCTTGGAACAATCATACAAGGCATAATTATAAAGAAAGGGTTCTTTTTAGCAGTGGGTCTGAACCTTGGCTGCACTTCAGAATTACTGGGAGCTTTCAAAATTTCGATGCCCAGGCCGAATTCCAGACTAATTAAATCACGATTCCTGGGGATGAGACACAGGAATCAGTGTATGTCAAAGCTTCCAAAGGGAGTAAAGTGTACAACTGAGGAAGAGAACCACTGCTTTTAAAAAGAAATATTCTAGCACATAAACATGTATTCATATTCTGCTTTAAAAAACAGTACCACAGGAGGCCACAAACTTATTCCAGCGCTGTTCAAAACTGTTTTCTTAAGGATTTAAAAATTGCTTTGTGTCATACCTTCACCAAAAATAGTGTTAAACATTGTCAACCGATGGCTGTTGGTGCCAGTTTGGGATGAGGTGAAGAAGGAACCCTTATTCATTGCAAACAGCTCAGTTGTGATGCCGCACAGCTGTGAGACCACCGCAGCTGTGAGGCAGCCCTGGGACCAGGCTCCCCTCCAGCCGGACTGCGCCGCTCCTTGCTGGTGGTCTGCTCTGTGACTGCTTTGCGCTGCGCTAGTCTACTCCAGCAAGACATCTTTGATGTTTCAGTGGTTCAGCTCAGCGAAGAAATTATAGTCTCCAGTCTTCGGTGGAAAAGGAAAGTACTCTCCCAAAGCCACAGGGGAGCTGGCTCATGTGGACAGAAGTTCCCATCCCTGCCCCCTGATTGGTCTGTCCTTATGTAAATATGGACTTCGAATCCTCATAGTTTGAGCCATCCAAAAGGCACTGTCCTGATTGGTCAGAATCGTGCCACTGTGATTGACCGGTGGTGCTGCGCAGCCCCAGTGGGATGCGGAAAGCCTCGGTCCTCTTGGTTGAAATAGGACTCCAGGAAAGCTTTACCAGGGCTGCTCAGGCGGCAGGAGTACAGCGCAGGCGGGCGGTTCTGCCGGCTTCTCTCTACAGTGCGGTTTGTGTGAGAGGCCTCTGTGCAGAAATGGCTGCCAGGCTCTGTTTTTTAAAAATTTGAGTCCAGTTAGCCACCAGGCGCCTTCTAAGTAGGTGTCTTCTTTCTCAGGGTTCACTATGTGTTGATTACTTCCCTTGTTTAGCTGCTAATAGAGGTGAAGTACACAAGTTTTAGTGTCACAAAGACTTGCATGCAAGTCCTAGCGATAGCATTTAATAGTTGTTCTACGATTGCAGAAAAGGAGCTCAGCTTCCCTGAGCTCCCATTCCCGCAACGGTAACGTGGGAGGAATAAAGGAGAAAACAATGAGCACCTGACGTTCGGCACCAGGGAGGTGACGTATCAGTGGCTGCACTTACCGTTATGAAGCTCGACTAGAAGACATGGAGGTCACGACTGTATCTCGTTTAAGATTATGTTTCTACAACCTGCCACGTAGTAGCTACACAATAATTAATGGTTAAGCTCCGTAAGAATGTTTTTTTTATCTGTCTCTATAACCCTGATACCTAGATTCTGATATACAACAAAAGCTTCATAATGTTCTGAACAAATGAAACAAACATTTCTGATAAGAACAAACCCTCACGCCTTGCTTTGTAGTAGAGCAGTCAGAACACCCAGCATCGGTACCCAGGGGCCCCTTAAGCTGCATTGCGCGGACCCTGCCGTGTTCGCAGTGCTACAGCTCCCTCGGTGGTGCTGCCGCCCCCGGAAACATCCAGTGACGCAGCCTTAGGCCGAATATCCTTCTGCTGTAGCCAGCTTGCCTCACCAAGTCATCACCCCGGGGACTCGATCTGCTAATTCCGGAGGGAACCGGCAGTGCTCCTCGGCGCGGCGGCCTCGCAGAGCAGCATGTCCGCCCGCGTTCCGGCGGGTGTTGGCCGGAGCACCTTCGTGCCTTCCGCGGGGCCACGCTATAGCCCAGCGCAGCCTGATGAGCGACGGGAGGCGTGGTGGTGGGCGGAGGGAGGCCCAGGGGCGAGAAGTGAGCCGCGGCAACCCCCTGGCGTGGTGGGGGTGCGCGGGGCTTGAGCCGGGATGAGTCGGGGAGAGGCGAGGGCGACCCCTCGGGCAGGCCAGGCAGGCGGTCGAACCGCGCGGGCAGTCCAAGGGCCCACAGCAGCGCTCACTGCGCCGATTCCACTTGGAACGGAGTGAGCGCACACCGCCCTCTCTGTCCCAGTGAACGATACAGCGTGGAGCAGAAGTAGGTTTATAGCCGTGAGTACGTGAAACGCAGTTTATTCTTGTATTATTTACTAATTGTTGTATTATTTTTCATGCAAACAACGAAACCTACTTTTGCCCCACCCTATCATTAAAAACCCTGAAGATAATACATGGAGCCGGTGTCTGAGGCCCCTGAAAAGTAATGGTAGCAGGCAGATTTGGGAAGAAAACCAGAATTTGAAGTAGGACCAACACGGTGCTCCCAGACGTTGCTGGGTTGAGGGCAGCGGTGGCAGGCAGGCAGCAAAGCCTCGGAGAGGGGAGCCCTTCTCCCTGGTCAGAGGGACCGCAGGCCAAAAGGCAGGGAATCCCCATTTCCTATCTTTCTGCTACTTGGACGTAGAAGTATCCATGAGAGGTGTGGCAGAGAGGAGAACCTAAAGCCTTGGAATTTAAACCAGAAGACCAGGAAAATGAAGTGGCCCTGGGAGGCTGGATGTGTCAGGATGG
Organism: Mormoops blainvillei; assembly: GCA_004026545.1. Classification (NCBI taxonomy): domain Eukaryota; kingdom Metazoa; phylum Chordata; class Mammalia; order Chiroptera; family Mormoopidae; genus Mormoops; species Mormoops blainvillei. Next base: position 83,626 of record PVJD01004718.1, on the reverse strand, counting down.
TGACAGAGAAACAGAAACTCAAGAAAGTGATCTCATAGCTATGTAATCCTAGACCCACCTCTGACCTGCACCCCGAGTCACGCAGTACTCAAAATGTCCAGGACACAGTGCAGAATTGCACAAAGCATGAAAGTCAGAAAAACGGCAACAATTCACAAGGGACGTAGACAATAGACACTATCCCAAGATAATATAGATGCTGGAATTATGAAGTGTTATAACAGTGTTTCAAAAGTGTGACCATTCTTGAATGGAAACATCAACATTCTCACCGGGGAGATGAATACAAAGAAACCAAATGGATATTTTAGAACAGAAAAATACAATAATAAAATTTACCCAAACAGCACTGCCAGGAATCAGTAACAGATTAGAGATGATGGAGAAAAGAATAAACTTGAAGATAGACAGACACATATCCAAATTGAGCAATAAAGAGAAAAAAGAATGCATGGCTATATTAATTGATACAGGAAAACATTTGACAAAATTAAATCCTCATTCATGATAAAAACTTAGATAATTAGAAATGAGAGAGAAATTAACCTAATAAAGGCATCTACCAAAAACTCACAACTAATATAATGCTTAATGGTGATGAATTGAATGGTGGTAAGATCAGCAACAAGTCATGACGTTCAGTCAGAACACTCCTGCTCAACCTTGTACTGAAAGTTTTTGCTAATGCAATCGGGCAAAAAAAAAAAAAAAAAAAAGAATAAAAGGCCTTTGGTTTATAAAGGAAGAAATATGATCTGTATTCAAAGATGATTTGATTTTCCACTTAGAAAATTCCAAGGAATCAGCGAAAAAGCCCTTAGAACTAATGAGTTTAGTAAAGTCACAAGGTATTAGGGAAGCAAAAAATTTGCCTATGTACTAGCAATGAACACTTAGAAAATGAATTTAAACAAGATACTCCATTTGCAATAACTACAAAAGGAAAAAAGAGGAGGCTGATCCAAGGAGATCATCCAAGGGGGTGGCAGTTTCTGCTGCTTTGTCCTGATATCTGGCCTGACTGTGTTAGGAATTTCTCTCCTAACGTTACTGCCCCTGCTGGGTCTGCCAGGCCTCGGTCTGTGGATCTGACTGTTCTCAACGCAACCTGTCTAAGAAGGCCGTGGGGCTCCCCTGGGGTCCCAGGTTGATCATATGCAGTGAGTTGTCATTAACTGGCTTTTCCTTTGCTCTCCTCATGCCCTGCAGGGAGTGGCCTATCATGTGGTTCCTATCCCATCTTCCTGCCTGTGAATTATAATCCCACTTTGGTTCATCGCACAGCATAATTCTGACTCTGGGAATATAGCTCATTGACGCATTCCCTTTCAAGCTGATAAGGTTCCTTTCTCAGGCAGGCAAGGCCTCCTTCATGAGAAGATTTATGGCCCTCCATGTAAAATCAAAGTATGGTGATGTCGCTCCATTCGTTTATAAATGTATCAGGCTCATTGGTGAAACTCCCTACCTCTTCCTTAATGTTAATTAAATCCTGCCTGCTGAAGAGGCCCTGCACCCTAGTTATCCCCCTCGGCCCTGCTGATTCCTGCAGAGGGCAAAGGCGAGGGGGGTCAGCACCCCCGGCGCAGGGGCTGCAACACTAGGATAAGGTGGCACAGATTCAGGCGCCAGCAACCTGGGTAATGCTTCTTGTCCAGGGCTTTCTGCAGGCAGCCTCTCTTCCAAAGGGGCACTGGGTTTTGTCATCGTGCCCAAGACTGCCAGGTCTAGCTTTCCGCCTTGCCCCGCTCCTCGTCACTCCTAAGAGCCATCAAGGCCTGCACATTGGGTATCCAGTCCATTTGCCTTGTCAACGGCAGAGTGAGTCCAAGTGTAATATAGTACTGTAATTTAAGCTGCCATTCTCAGGCCGCACTTCCTGATCTCCTAACTGATACTGGGGCCATGCCGTACTGCAAAAGAAAATTGGTCTCTTTCCCTTTAGAGTTTGAGGATCAGACTTATTCCAATTCTGGAGGATGCATCCCAGGCGTGTGTCTGGCAGAATGGAGGGTGTATTTCCCATCTGTAAAAAAACAGAGGAGAGTGTAGAAGGCCCTGGTGCTTTTCCATCCTGTTCCTGCTGAGGAGGGGGTGGGGTCCCCACCTTCCCAGCTTCCGGGGTTCTGATTAGCAGACCTGACCGTGCAGCCCACCTCCAGGCCCTGCCCCTGGCCCAGAACCATCTTTATTCTTCCTGGGCGGATGCCCTCCGATTTTCTTTTCTTTTAAAAAAAGATTTTATCTGTTTATTTTTAGAGAGAGGAGAAAGGAGGGCGAAATCGATGTGTGAGAGATACATTGATCAGTTGCCTCGCACATGACCCCAACTGGGGACCTGGCCAGCAACCCAGGCCTGTGCCTTGACTGGGAATCAACCTGGCAACCTTTCACTTTGCAAGTGGGCACTTGATCCACCGAGCCACGCCAGCCAGAGCTCTGATTTTCTTTAGATGGGCACCCCACCAGTTATTCCGCCTTTCCCATTGCTGTGCCCTGTGTGAGCTTAGGAATTCTAAAATTTGTCTTCAGCTAACCTTTGTAAGGAGGGCACCCTACCAGGTCCTGAAAGTAGGCCTAACGAATGCCTATAATTTCCAACCCAATATAAATGAGCCGTCGAATGCGGATATATTTCCCATTCCTCCACACCTCCGCAAGGACCCCAGGACCCGAGGGCGTCGAGCACTCACGGGGGAGGACGTGCCTCCTGTCTCCGCGGCCTGCACCGTTCAGGATCTCATTTTCCAGTGCCCTCTCTCAACCCAAACTCCAGCCTCGTCACCCCTAACTGAAGCCCCCTGCGCCCTGACCTCCCCATGCAGTAAGCGACAGTGGACTCAGCTGTCCCCAGCTAGAGATGAGACGTGGCACCCGAGTATGTCCCCAGCGGGCTGAAAACCCACTTTACCTCGGTGCTTGTCTTGCTTGTAGGAACGAATTCAAACAAGAGACAACATATAACGAACAAAGCCGGTAAAACTTATTCTAACAGAAACACACTCGGATAAATCCGAGTGGCAGCTCGGCTAGTCTGAGCGCTCCGCGGATTCCAAGAATCGGGGTTTTACACATTTCCTAAAACATGTCATCTCTGCTTTCTCTATTCTTAGCCCCCAGGACATTTAGCCGTTTCATGGATGTTATTTAATGTCATTGTGGTCAGTGCTGGGTTGGGGACCTGGGGAAGATGTCTGTCTGGCTTAGTTCCTTATCTGCTGTTTCTAGGCGGCTGACTCTGCACACTGCCTTCCCCCGTTTCTTCCCCCTCCGGGTCCCGGTCCTTTGCGGAACGAACTGCCTGCTCCACCAGATCTAAATCCAGCAAACGCAGAATCTCCATGCTGAAAATGACTACATATTCATGAATGAAGAAGACCTAAGTAAATTGAGAGGTATACCATGTTTATGGATTGGAAGACACTACAACTAAGGTGTCAGTTCTCATCAATTTAATCTACAGATTTAACACAATTCCCATAACAATTTCAGTAGGATTTTTTCCTTGTAGATATAGGAAAGCTGATTCTAAAATTGACATGGAGAGGCAAAGGAAGTAGAGTAGCCAAAACGATTTTGAAAAAGCAGAGTAAAATGGAAGGACTCAAACTACTCAACTTTAAGTCTTATTTAAAAGCTACAGTTACTAGAGACACTGATATTGGTGAAGGAATAAACATGTAGATTAACAGAACAGAAAGAAAGTCCAGAAATAGACCAGTGGTTTTAGAACTATTTCCTGAAGTTTCTTGATAAGCCTCTGTCCAAAGGATAGAACTTAAAACCCTGCCCTGTAATGTGGACTGGATTTAGGGAGTCATTTCTAACAAACAGAATATGGAAACGGTCACAGTATGCCACTTCAAACATTTGGTTATGAAAAGACTGGCCTCTGTATTGGGCACGTGCTCGCTTGGATCATTCGTCCTTTGGGAAGCCAGTTGCCCTACTGTGAGGGCACTCAGTCCACAGGCAGATCTGCGTGGTTAGGAACTGAAGGTCTTGGCCAGCAGCTAGTGAAGAACTGTTCTCCCAACAATCGTGAGTGTGGAAGTGGATGCTCCCTCACTTCGGCCACCACTTTGCCTGCAACCGCGCTTGACATGTTGAGCCAGGAAAACCACTCCCGGGTTTCTAACCCTCAAAAACTGTGTGTTAGTAAATGCTTGCTCTTTTGACCTGCTGAGTTTGGGGGTAATTTGTTGGACAGCAGTAGGTAATGGAGATTTTGGTACTTGGAGGTGGAGTGCTGCCATAATTAAAGCCTACAGTGTGGGCAAGGCTTTGGAATGTGTAATGGGTGATGAGCAAAGTGGGTGAGTGCTAGTGAAAACCTAGGGTGCTTTGAAGGAGCTGTCAACAGAAGCCACGTGGTCCTTGACAAAGCTGCGTATGAAGACTTGCAGAAGAGGGAGGTAACTGTTATTGGAAACTGGACGAAGGAGGATCTCGCAATGTCGTGACAGAGCGTTTAGCAACAGTGTCGCCTTCTGTGGTGTGAAAATGAAGCAGGCGCCTGGTATGATCTAACTGAGAAGATTTCCAAGCAGAGTATTCAAAGTGCCACCTGGGTTATAAACTATAGCAAAAACTGTTAAATAAAGAAGGAGCCAGGACTTAATGGTTTTGGAGATTCTCAGACTCACCAAGACAGAGGGTATGCTAACATTAAGAAATGACTTTCAAGCAAGGGTCAAATTTAGGGCACTGCCCGGAAAACATTTTTTTTTGTTCTTGTTACTCCAGTTTTTATGTTTGGCCATAGGGAGCTCCTTCGGGCTGGCGCCTGTCCTTTTCACGTGCCACTGTTATTTTCTTTCAGCGTTTCCCTCTTTTTTCAGCACTACCACGTGCCCAGGCTCATACTGCATTTCCCTTGCTCTCTGAAGTCATCCCAACCCTGAAGTTACCCATTAGTCGGGGCTCCCTGGTTCCTTTTATTGGAGAATGGTATTTGGAAACCAAGATTTGAGTACAGAATATAGAATATAGAATAAAATCACATGAATATCACCGGCTGATTTTTTACACAGATGCAAAACAGCTCAAGGGAGAAACAATACTCTTTTCAACAACTGGTTTTGGAATGATTGATCATATGCCAAAAAAAAAAAAGAACTTCAACTTCACTTCTTTTGCAAAAAATAAACTAATGCATCATATCTATATGTAAAACATAAAATTATAAAGCTTTTAGAAGAAAACAGGAGACTGTCTGTGAATGTGGGTTCAACAAGAGCCCTTAGATGGCATCAAAAGCATAATCCATTGAAGGAAAAATATCAATAAATTAGCTTTCATTGAAAGTAAAATGTTTCTCTTCCCCAAATGACACTATTAAGGGAATGAAGATACAATCTATAGCCTGGGAGAAAATATTTTAAAATCGTATGTCCAAGAAAGAACTTGTATCCAGAATTATGAAAAACACTCAAAACTCAATGAGAAAATAACCCAGTAAGGAGATGGGCAGAGGATGCTCACAGACCCTTCACTAGAGAAGATGTTCAAATGGAGCTGTTGTACGATGCCGGTGGAAACAGATAATGTTATGTCATTTTGCCAGTTTCTTATAAAGTTAAACACACTATGTGACCCGGCAATCCGATTCCTAGGTATTCACTCTAAGAAATGAGAACTTATTTATAAAAAAACCTGTATGTGAATGTTTATAGAAGTCTTATTCACAATCACCCCAAACTGGGAAGAACCCAAGTGCCCTTTTTAGGGTGAATGGATGAACAGCCTACGTCCATCCACACGGTAAAGTACCACTGGGCAATAAAAACGATATGAACTTGCAGAGAGATTAGTTTGCTTCACAGGTGTGCTTGTGACATTGTTTGCTATGATGGCTTTGCACTGCTCTCTGTTGCTCCATCCCCTTTCCTCAGTTACGTCTTTAACCACAGAAATCACACTTTCCACACCAGGATTAACAGATATTTTGAAGGGCTTTCTTTATTAAATATATATAACAAAGGTCTTTAGTGATGAAGGGGCTGAAACTGGAGATACCCCCTGAACACCTAGACTGGGATAAAAATTGAAATACCTTTAAAAGTCAGGGAAGCCCTGGCCAGTGTGGCTCAGTTGGTTGCGGTCTTGTCCCATGGACCACAGGTTGTGGGTTCAATTCCCAGTCAGGCCACACACCCTGGTTGTGGGTTCAATCCCCAGTCAGGGCATGTATGAGAGGCAACCAATTGATGTTTCCCTCACACAGCAATGTTTCTCTCTCTCTTTCTCTCTCAAAGCAATGAAGAAATGTCCTTGGGTGAGGATTAAAAAAAAAAAAAAGGCAGGGAAAACTATATTCAGCTTGGAAAAGGCTGCTCACTCTTGAAAGGAAATTGCTCTCTCAGGGTGGGCACCCATTGCCCCCATAGGACAGAGAGGCACCCTGCCCCCACCTGCAGCCGGTGTGTGATGAGTGAAACCCAGGGAAGAATTTGCTCTCAGAGGAAAAGAAAGGCACGGTCGCCCTGCCTGGGTGACTGTTCATTGCAACATTAACCATAATAATCAAAGAGTGGAAACAATTCAATGCTCATCAGTTGATGAATGGATACGTAAAATGTGGTATATTCTGATTTTTATACTTTGTGTAATTCTGCACCATATCTTGACCCTTTTGGAGATGATGAAACTCTGGTTCCAGGTCAGTAGGTCAGATGTAGTAAATGCCTATTCAACTTAGAGTATTTTCAGCCAGCGATGAGTTTAGTGGGACATGACCCAACCACGCATTGAGGAGCATCTGTGTGGATGTTTCCTTTGCACTTGCATTGAGATAAAAAATGCTGCTGGAACTGAAGTTTGTGCTCAGAATCTATATTTGCAGAAAATAGTTGTGAGAATGGAGCTATCATTAAAAAAATTTTTTTTGTAATAGCATGAGAGGTGTATAAAGCATGTTGATGTTACTTGTGATTCAAATTAGTTGCCATTGAAATGTCTCTGCGGGAGAATAAATTTTGCATGTAAGCTCTGATTTGCCTCATAATTTTAGATTGAAATCATTAAGAAACATTAAGTTTGCAGCCAAAGCTAATTTCCATCCTGTGTTTAATAATTGTGGTTGAACATAGTTCTCATTCGGAAAAATTTCATCCTCAGCCTTGAGTTTTAAAAAGTGCAGGAAAACTTTCCTCGGCTAAGCCATTGAACTGCTGTATAGCAGAGCGAGTCAGGATATTCAGCTTCTATTTCTGAAAAAAATTCACAGAGCTGGCAATAGTTAGGTCCACAAGATCCAGTGACATTCACTGTTGCCACTATTTGTTCAATAACACATAATGGGCTCAAATATTTTCTGTTAATGAATAACCACAAGGTTTAAAACACCTTACATTTTTACAAACTTTGTAAATTTGTTCACCTAAACCTCTTCTTGCTCCCTACATATTTATACCATCAGAACACATCTTAGCAGGTTCCATTTCAGGTTATATTGAGCGATTTTTTCAACTTCTTTAAAAATATTTGTAGTTGTTCCATACAGACTATTTCTAAAGGCAGATTTTTCAGTCATTTAAAACTGGATATTGACTCAGCAAATAAACATCAACTGGGTACTGTTATTAATATCTGTTTGCTCAGGAAGAGCCAAGGAAAACCACTTAAAATCACCTGCCTAATTCTTCAATGACTTTTGATATTGCTCAAGTGTCTTCAGCTCTTCGAACAACAGTTCTCACTGAAAGGCTTAAATAAATTTATTTTTTCTGGTCGCTGCTGTCAAACACAATTTAATGATCTTCCCGGTAGTAAGCAGATGTCCTTGCTTAGCTCGCAATCGGTCAGCTCAGAAGCTGGCGGTGGCCGTAGCCCGGCATTCGCGTGTTAATTGCTGTGAGTCATGCTACAATGAGACGTTAAATTTTGTATTTTCAATTTTTTTCTCTCTGTTATTTTCTTGTGAGTGTGGATATTATGTCTTTTTTTTTTTCCTTTGCTTAGCCTGGCTAGAGGTTTATCAATCTCATTGATCTTTTCAAAAAACCAGGCTTTTGGTTTTGTTAATTTTCTTTGCTGATTTCCTGTTTTCAATTTTATTGACTTGTGTTGCTATTTTTACTAGTTTTCTTATTTTTCTTTTTATAACATAGATTTATATTGCTCTTCATTCTTTAGTTTCCTAAAGTAAATTCATATTAGTTTTTCTTATTTTCTAATTTTTGCATTGAATGCTATAAATTCCCCTCTAAACACTTCTTTTGCTGTACCCTACAGATTTTGATAAATTGTATTTTCATTTTTATGTAGTTCAAAATATTATTTTCCTTTAAAAATATTTGTTATTGATTTATTGAGGGTTACATTGGTTTATAAAATCATATAAGTTTCAGGTGTACAATTCTATAATATATCATCTGTATATTTTTAAATTATATGTCATTGTTTATGCTATTATAGTTGTCCAAGCTTTTCCCCCTTTGCATCCCTCAACCCAGGTCCGCCCACCCCCTCAGGCCACCCCCACACTGTTGTCCACGTTCACGAGTCATGCCTGTATGTTATACTCTCCCCTAGGCTATACTCTCCCCTAGGCTGCAGTTCGTATCCCCATGACTGCCCTGTAACTACCAACTTGTGCTTTTTAATCCTTTCACCTTTTTCACCCATTCCCCTGGACCCCCTTCCACTGGCAACTATCAAAATGTTCTCTGTATCTATTATTCTGTTTCTGTTCTGTTCGTTCATTTATTTTGTTTTTTAGGTTCAACTGTTGATAGATATGTATGAGGCCTGTCCAGAAAGCATCCATCCATGCACTGTGAAAAAGAGACATTCATTAAAGAAGATACAAGATACAAGAAACATTGCACATAAGATGAAGCCTCAGTCCCCTTCAAAGTAGACACCTTGGGACCTCACACAGGTCTCCCCATCTCCATCAGCTGTACCATCGTATTTTCCTGAATCTCACTGACGGTTGAAAATCACTTCCCTTTCTAAGGTAATTTCAGTTTTGGGAAAAGCCATACATTGCAGGGCGCCAAATCTGGACTGTATGGGGGCTGAGTCTCCTGGTTGATTTGATGTTTTGCCAAAAAACTCTGCGTGAGATGTGATGCATGAGCAGGTGTGTTGTTGTGATGAAGCTGCCAATCACCAATTGCCTGTAGTTGTGGCCTCCTGAATCATCTGAATAATTTCTGTGGAGGAATGTTCAAGCTTAATGCAAAATTTGATGCAGATTATTGCTGTACTCACTCGGTCAATTTGAATGTGATGGCCAAGTAGTACACATGCTCACTCAGCAGCGTCTACTGCCCCCACCGACTAGTACAGTGAAGTCATCACTGTTCACACATGCGTATTCCTCGGCTGCCAGGTTACACTGATGTTGCACAAACTGTTCTCATTATATTAACAATGGTTAGACTTTTCCTGGGCAAACCTTGTATTTATCGCCATGTTATTGTTCATATTTTAATCTTATTCTTCTTAAAGAAGACCTTTAACATTTCATATAATACTGATTTGGTGGTGATGAACTCCTTTAGCTTTTTCTTATCTGGGAAGCTCTTTGTCTGTCTTTCAATTCTACATCATAGCTTTGTTGGGTGAAGTAGCCTTGATTGTAGGGGTCATAGGTCCTTACTTTTCATTACATTGAACGTTTCTTGTCAATCCCTTCTACTCTGCAAAATTTCTTTTGAGAAATCAGCTGACAGTCTTATGGGAGTTCCCTTGTAGGTAACTAACTGCTTCTCCTACTGCTTCTAAGGTTCTTTCTTTGACTTTCACCTTTGGCATTTTAATTATAATGTGTCTTGTGTGGGCCTCTTTGGGTTCGTCTTGTTTGGGATTCTCTGTACTTCCTGGACTTGTATGTCTATATCCTTCACCAAGTTAGGGAAGTTTTCTGTCATTATTTTTTCAAATATGTTTTCAATTTCTTGCTCTCCCTCTTCTCCTTCCAGCACCCCCATGATGTGGATGTAGGTGTGCTTGAAGTTGTCCCAGAGGCTCTACACTATCCTCATTTTTTGGATTTATTTTTCTTCTTGCTGTTCTGATGGGTTGTGTTTTGCTTCCTTATAATCCAAATCACTGATTTGATTCTTGGCTTTACCCACTCTACTGTTGATCCCCTGTAAATTGCTGCATGTTACTAGAACTGATACCTAGCCAAATTTCTACAGTGAGAAATAGGCAACCCTGTACTGAAAATTGATAAATGAGATTCCAGAATGGTCAGATTAGATCATTCAGGCCAAACATCTTGCTGAAAACAACTGAAAAGCATCAAACAGCTAGAAGAATATTATAAAGTCTCAGCCAACATTGGGGAGAGGATTAAAATTTAGAGAGGTAAACCAAAGCCACTAGAAGACTTAAAACAACCCCTGTCAACCAGCGTAACTTATCTGACTTCTACAGAACAGAACACAGTACTGAACACAGTACTGAACAACAGCACAGCACACAGTACTTTCAAGCACATGAATTATGTACATACAAGGCCATTAAGAGGTCTCAATACATTTAAAAGACTCCAAATGCAAAATATGTTTTTTGACCACAATAAAATTAAATTAAAAATCAGTGGAAAAAATAACTGGGAGATAACCGAGTATTTGGAAAATTTAAAAATCACTTTGAAATAATGCATGGGCCAAAGGAGAAATTATGAGTGAAATGAGAAAATACTTGAGCTGAATGCAAATGAAAACGCAGGGCGTCAGTATTTATGGAAGGCAGATAAAGCAGCCCATGAAAGAACATTTAGGTGTAAAGGCAAAGAAGAAGGATCTCAAATCAACCCACGCCCATGTTAAGAAGGTAACTGCTTGGAAGTTACTGGACGGCCTTTTGTTCTCAGGAGCCAGGTGGTGGTTCCCCTGAGCCCACCGTTCTCCCTGACGCCCCTGGAGGGAGAACTCGGCTCCAGTGAAGCCCAGTGGTCAGGCCTGCTCACGTCTCAGCATTTCTCCAGGGCCAGCAGGCCCCAGGAAGGTGCGTGGGCGGCACATTCGCTCACCAGCCACTCAGATGCCGTGCTGGACCCAGCGCTGTGCCTCTCCTCTGGCGCAGGGAGAGGGCGGTCGCTGTGCACCTCTGCCTGCTTCGCGAGGCTTGTTTGAATCCTTGCTCTGCAAAAGGTGCGCTCCAGCTGCAACCCTCGCTCTCCGTGGGTTCGTGGTCCCTCCCGGCCTCGGACAAGGTGATGCCGACCGTGTCTATGGGGACGCACCTCGGGAGTGCTGCCAAGGCAGGCCTGCCCCCTCAGCTCTAATTTTCTCCAGGCGGAGATGTCAGCTCTTAGGATGTGGGTGTCCGAGGCTGTCACCGTGCGGGGGCAGTGCTGGCTGTTTGACTTAACACCTTCAGAACTGATCGTACACTTTGTTGCCTCTGCTCTGTCTTGCCATTCAACTGACAATGAGGATGAAATAACAGATGAGTGCACTGGTGAGGCACACTTCTTTTAGCCCCATGGTTGTTTTCAGAATTTAATCTTTGAGGAAGAGGTTTAAAAGGAACTGTGTACAAGAAATTGTGAGACTGAGTTCCGTCCGCTGGTGCCTAATTGCGTCTGTCTTCCTGCTGCCACCATAACTGAACATTACGCAGGACCTTCTGCTTTTTAAAAAATGCTCACCCAAGGATATGTTTTTGTTAACTTTCTTATTAGCGTTTTTATTAAGAGAGAGAGGAAGGGGGCGGGAGGTGGGGGGGAGAGAGATATAAGGGAAACATCCGTTGGTTGCCTCCACGCACCCCGACAGGATCAAAGGGCATCCCAGGCATGTGCCGTGACTGGGCATCGACCAGCCACCATAGAGTACACGGGACGACGCTCCAACCAACTGAGCCACCCGGCCAGGTTGAGCTCTGCCTTTTAATTTCTCAACCTCTTAAAGGGACTCCACCTTTTTACTATCAACACATGATCAAAGTTCTACATGTGTCTTGGAAATGATGAACAAAGGGAAAAACTACTAGTTTATAAGTAGAGACTTAGCAGAAAACTAGTGTTTAATTTTTAAGAAATGTCCTCCTGTGTTCAGTTGATACCGGCAACTGATGGTTCCATGTCCTAGGGAGACTCTAAATTAGTAAATGCTGGTATCTCGCGTTCTTTTCTATGCCTGAGAACGGAAAGCAGAAACTTCTGAACATAGACAAGCCCCATTTAGGGGAGATGGTCCCCTTGCAGGTGTATCAAAACATCGCAGATTCTGAACTAAGACTTAATCCGCAAATGTGTTTATTTTACTTGTCCTAAAACAATTTGTTCACAAATATAAACACTAAGTAATAAATTATTATTTTCCCACGGTTGGAATCTCTAACATGAAAATGATTTCTATGAAAACAAAGTTCATTTTTATTTTTCAGTTACAGTTGACGTTCAATGTTACAGTTTCAGGTGTACAGCATAGTGGTTAAACATTTTATATAACTTATGAAGTGATCATCCCGATAAATCTGGTGCCCATCTGACACTGCACGTAGTCATTACAGTATTATTGACTGTATTCTCTGTGCTACACTCTCTGTCCCTGTGACTGATTTTATAATTGGCAGCTCGTACTTCTAAACACCTTCCCCTTCTCACCCAGCACCCCCAAAGCCCCTGCCACCTGGCAACAGTCAGCTTGTTCTCTGTATCTATGAGTCTTTTTCTATTTTGTTCGCTCATTTATTTTGTTTTTTTAGATTCCATGTATAAGTGAAATATGGAATTTGTCTTTCTCTGCCTGACTTATTTCACATAGCATAATAACCTCTGGGTCCATCCATGTTGCCAAATGGTAAGATTTCCTTGTTCGTTAAGGCCTGGTCATGTCCCATCACATATATGCACAGTACCACATCTTCTTTGTCTGGTCGTCTATTGGCGGGCACTTGGGCTGCTTCCATATTTTGGCTACTGTAAATAATGCTGCAATGAACATAGGGGTGCATATGTCTTTTCAAATTAGTGCTTTGGGTAGCTTCAGATAAATATTCAAAAGTGGGAGTGCTGGGTCATAAGGTAGTTCTATTTTTAATTTTTTGGAGGAACTTCTGTGCTGTTTTCCACAGTAGCTACACTGATTTGCAATCCCACCAACGGTGCACGGGGGTTACCTTTTCTCCACATCCTCACCAACTCTTGTTTGTTGATTTATTGATGACGACCGTGGTTTTAATTTGCATTTCCCCAATGATTAGTGACTTTGAGCATCTTTTCATACATTCATGTCTATTGGCCATCTGTGTGTACTATTTGGAGAAATTTCTTTTCAGGCCCTCTGCTCATTTTTTAATTTGATTGTTTGTCTTTTTGATTATTAAGTCATTTGATTTAATTTGATTTGTTTGTAATTTGATTGTGGTGTGAAGTTGTATGAGTTCTTTATATATTTTGGAGATTAACCTCTTATTGAGTGTGGCTTTGGGAATATTTTCACCCATTCAAGATTGTCTTTCATTTTGATTATGGTTTCCTTTGTTAATGCAAAAAGTTTTTAGTTTAAAATAGTCCCAAAAATAAATTTAAAAATTTGTTTTTTTCTTTTGTTTCCCTTTCCCGAGGAGACATATCAAAAAAAAAAAAAATCTTAAGAACAATGTCAGAGAGTTTACTGTCTATGTTTTCTTTTAAGAATTTTGTGGTTTCAGATTGTACATGTAAGTCTTTAATCCATTTGGAGTTTATTCTTGTATTTGGTGTAAGAAAATGGTCTAGTTTCTTTTTTTTTTTTTGCTTGTATCTGTCCAGTTGTTCTAACATCATTTATCGAACAGACTTTCTTTACCCCACTCTTGCCTCCTTTGTCGTAGATTAATTGACCATATAAGCGTGGACTTATTTCTGGGTTTTCTATTATGTACCATTGATCTGTGTGTCTGTTTTTATGCCAGGACCATGCTGTTTTTGTTACTGTAGCCTTGTAATATAGTTTGATATCAGGTAGCTCGATACCGTCAACATTATTCTTCTTTCTCAAAATTGCTTTGATTACTCTGTGTCCTTTTTGGTTCCATATGAATTTTGAAATTATTTGCTCTAGTCTGTGAAAATGCCATTGGTATTTTAATATGGATTGTACTGAATCTATAGATTGCTTTGGGTTATACGGACATTTTAATGATGTCAATTTTTCTTATCGATGAGCATGGTATGTGCTTCCATTTATTTGTATCTTCTTTATTTTTTTCTTCAATATCTTATCATTTTCTAAGCACAGATCTTTTACCTCCTTGGTTGAATTTATTCCTAGGTACCTTATTTTTTTTGATGCAATTGTAAATGGGATTCCTTTCTTAATTTTTCTTTCTGATAGTTTGCTATTGACTGAAAGTGATTTCTGAATATTTGTTTTGTATCCTGATACTTTACTAAATTTATTTATCAGTTCTAATAGTTTTTTGGTGAACTCTTTAGGGTTCTCTCTAGATAGTAACATGTTATCTGCAAATAATGGCAGTTTTATTTTTCCCTTTCCAATCTGGATACCTTCTATTTCTTTTTCTTGTCTGATTGATGTAGCTGGGACTTCTAATACAATGTTGTAGAAAAAAAGCAGTGAATCCTTGTCTTGTTCCTGATCTTAAGAAGAGAGCTTTTAGCTTTTCACTGTTAGGTGTGTTGGCTGTGGTTTGTCATATGAGGCCTTTACTATGTTGAGGTATGTTCCCTCTATTCCTATTTTGCTGAGCTTTTAGCATAAATAGATACTGGATGTTGTCAGTACTTTTTCTGCATTTATGAATATGATCGAATGATTTTTATGCTTCATTTTGTTTATGTGGTATATCACATAACTGATTTGCAGCTATTGAACCAAACTTGCATTCCAGGAATAAATCCCACTTGATCATGGTGTATGATCTTTTTAATGTATTGCTGTATTTTGTTTGCTCATATTTTGTTGAGAATTTTTGCATCTGTGTTCATCAGTAGTATTGGCCTATAATTTTTTTTTTTGGTAGTGTTTTGCCTGGTTTTGGAATCAGGGTAATGCTGGCCTTGTAAAATGAACCTGGGGGCTTTCTCTCCTCTTGAACTTTTTGGAATAGTTTGAGAAGGATAAGTGTTACTTCTTTGGATGTTTGGTAAAATTCAACTGTGAAGCCAACCGGTCTAGGACTTTTGTTTATTGGGAGTTTTTTTTTTTTATTACAGATTCAATTTTTTTAGTAATTATTGGTCTGTTCAGATTTTCTGTTTTTTCTCTGTTTAGAGAAATAGATTTTATATTTCTAGGAATTTTTCCTTTTCTTCCAAACTGTTCAATTTGTTTGCATGCAATTGTTTGTAGTATTTTCTTATAATCCTTTGTATATTTGTGGTGTTGTCTGTCACTTCTCCACCTTTATTTCTGATTTTATTTACTTGGATCTTCTCTCTTTTTTTCTTGAAAAGTCTGGCTAAAGGTTTATCAGTTTTGTTCATCTTTTCAAAGTCCCAGCTCTTGCTTTCATTGATCTTTGGTATTGTTTTTTAGATTGTATTTTATTTATTTCCTCTCTGATCTTTATTATTTTCTTCCTTCTACCCACTTTAATTTTTGCTTGCACTTCTTTTTCTAGTTACTTTAGGTGTAAGGGTAGGTTGTTTGAGATTTTTCTTGCTTCTTGAGGTAGGCCTGTGTTGCTATACATTTACTTCCTTGAACTACCTTTGCTGTGTCCCATAGATATTGGGTGATTGTGTTTTAATTATTTGTCTTAAGGTGTTGTTTGATTTCATTCTTGATATCATTGTTAACCCATTAATTATTTAGTAGCATGTTATGTAGCCTCCATGTGTTTGTGTGTTTCCCAATTCTTTTCTTGTGGTTAATTTCTTGTTTCTACCATTGGGATCAGAGAAGATGCTTGATATAATTTCAGTCTTCTTGAACTTATTGAAACTTGTTTTGTGGCCTAACATGTGGTCTGTTCTGAGAAATGTTCCTGGTAAACTTGAAAAGAACGTATATTCTACCACTTTGGGGTGAAGTATTCTGAAAATATCAATTAAATCCATGTGGTCTAATGTTTCATTTAAGGCTGCTATTTCCTTATGGTTTTCTGTCTGAATATTCTATTTTTGGGGCTCAACGAGTTGTCAAAATCCCCTACTATGACTGTATTACTGTGAATCACTTCCTTTTTGTTCATCAGTATTTGCTTTATATATGTAGGGGCTCCTATGTTGGCTGTATAAATGCTTACAAGCGTTATATCCTCTGTTGAACTGATTTCTTTATCATTATAAATAATTCTTCTCCTCCTTCCCTTTCCCCTCCTCCTCTTCCTCTTTCATCTTCCCTTTAACATTTCTTGTAATACTGTTTTGGTGGCAATGAGCTCCTTTAGCTTTGTCTTATTTGAGAAACTGTTTATCTCTCCTTCAATTCTAAATGATAGCCTTGTGGGCTAGAGTGGCCTTGGTTATAAATTCTTGCTTTTTATCACTTTAAATATTTTGTGCCAAACTCTTCTGGTCTACAAAGTTTCTGTAGAGAAATCAGCTGGAAGTCTTAGGGAAGCTCCCTTGTAGGTAACTAACTGCTTTTCTCTGGCCGATTTTTAGATTGCATCTTCGTCTCTGATCTTCGGCATTGTAACTGTTACGTGTCTTGGTGTGGGCCTCTTTGGGTTCATCTTGTTTGGAACTTTGAACTTTTTGGGCTTCTATGTCTATTCCCTTTGCCAGGTTAGGGAAGTTTTCAGTCATTGTTTCTTCAAAAAGATTTTCAGGCCCCTGCTCTCTCTCTTCTCCTGATATCCGTGTGATGCGGATGTTGGTAACCGGATGTCGTGCCAGAGGCCCCTTGAACTATCCTTGTTTTCAAAAATTCTTTTTTCTTTTTGTTGTTTTGTTTGGGGTTTTTCTACTACCTTGTTTTCCAGATCCCTGATTTGATTCTCTGCTTCGTCTAATCTCCTCTTGATTCTCTTTAATGTATTCTTTATTTCATTTATTGTATTTTTCATTTCTGACTGGTTATTTTTTATGTTTTTAGATCTCCATTTTAATGGTTTATATCTCTTCGTTAAAGTTCTCACTGAGTTCTTCGACTCTTCTTTTAAGTTCATTGAACATCCCCCTAAGCAGCATTTTAATCTCTAATGTGATGTGTTCTATAAAAATAAAGCTTAAAAAATAAGATGTTGAATTTAAAAGAAAGCCAGTAGAAGAGCAAATTAACCCCAAGCAGGGAAAAGAAAGAAAATAATAAAGATTAGATGAAAATTGATACAATAGAAATTGGAACAACAAGAGAAAAAATTGGTGAAACAAGAGTTGGTTCTTGAAAAAGACTAAATATCTAAAAACACTTAGGTGGATTAAGCAAGAAAAAAACCCCACATATTGCCAAAGTAAGGAGTAAAGAGAGGATGTCACTACAGATGCTACAAAATTAAAAAAGGGTTCTGAGGGATAATATGAATAGCTGGATGTCAACAAGTTACATAACTTAGATGAAATGGATGAGTTCCTAGAAAGGCACAAACTCCCACACCTGATTCAGGAAGAAATAGAAAATCTTAATAAACCTGTAAGAAGTAAAAAAATTAATTCATAATTTAAAATCTTGGTGCAAAGAAAAGCCCAGGCCCAGATGTCTTCGCTAGTGAAGTCTACCAAACATTTAAAAAAGAAAAAGTAATATTAATTGTTTACATACTTTTCCAGAAAACAGAGTAGGAGAGAACACTTCTTAATTTATTCTATGAAGCCACTGCTCCCTGATGCCAAAGCCAAACAAAGACATATAAGAAAACTATGGAAGACAGAGACACACACTCTCAACAGTGTTAGGAAAGTCCAGAGAGGAAGGAAGAATTGTGCACCATGACCAAGTGGGATGTATCTTAGGGATGCAAGGCTGATTTATCATTTGAAAACCAATTAATGTAATAGACAATATTAATAGAATAAAGGACAAAAGCCACATGATCATTTCAATAGATACAGAAAAAGTATTTGACAAAATCCAATACCTATTCATGATAAAATCTCTCAATAGAATAAAGGACAAAAGCCACATGATCATTTCAATAGACACAGAAAAAGTATTTGACAAAATCCAATACCTATTCATGATAAAATCTCTCATTAAACTAGGAATAGAAGGTACCTTCCTCAATCTAAAAACAGCATCTACAAAAAGTTAGCAACTAACATCAGACTTAGTGGTGAAACCTGTGGTCCCATGAGACCAGGAACCGGGAAAGGACAGCCTTTCTTGTCACTTCTGTTTAGCTTCGTATGGAAGTTCTAGCCAGCCAGTGATGAAAACAAAAGGGGGTCTAGAATGAACAAGAGGTAAAACTGTCTTTTTCACAGATGGCGTGGTCCTGTATGCACGATATAATCAGGCATCCACACCAAAGAAACCCCTCAAACACCAAAACGCAAAACTACCAGAACCAGTACAGTTTCAGCAAATGGGGGACCCAAGGTTAAAATGCAAAAAACAACTGTACTTCTATATACTAGCCATGAATAATCTGAAAATGAAATTAATACAATTCAATTTACAATAGCATCAAAAAATAAAAATCTTAGAAAGAAGTTTAAGAAAAATGTGGAAGACATATATTGAAAACAACACAACACTGCTGAGAGAAATTAAAGCAGACCTAAATAAAAGGAGAAAAGTTTCATGTTCATGACTGGAAGACGCCATACTGTCAAGATGTCAGTTCTTTCCAGCTTGGTCTCCATAGACCAATGCAATCCCACTTAAATTTCAGGGAGCCTTTTCACGGAAGTTGATAAGCTGATTTTTAAATTGATATGGAAACTCAGAGGACCCATAAGAGCCACAACAATTTTAAAAAGGAACAAAGTTAAAGGACTCACACTTCCTGATTTCAATCTTACAAAAATCTATAGCAATCAAGTGTTGTGTAAAGATAGCGCTAGTTTAAGGAAAGACATATAGATCAATGGAACAGAATTAGTGGGAAAACTCCTAACTCATGTTTGTGATCATTTGATTTTTGACAAACATGTCAAGGAAATGTACAGGGGAAAGAAAGTCTTTTTCACAAATGATGTTTTGTTCTCCACAAAGGAGGCAACAAATGACAACCGGATGCCCACACGTACGAAGATGGACTCAGGCCCCACTATTGCACCACACACACAGGTTAAATCAAAATGGATCATAGACTTAAATGTAACAGCTAAAGCTGTTAAACTTTTAGGGGGGGAAAAAGAGAGAAAATCTTCATGGCCTTTGGCAATTTAGTGGAGAAAGCACGGTCTCTGCAACAAGGGCGCTGCAGCGCCTGGGTGTCATTAGGCAAGAAGATGAACTCAGATCCATAGTTCACATATAAAAATTAAAATATATCACAGACATATATGAGACTGAAGAATATAAAGCTTGTAGAAACAAAGAGAAGAAAATCTCTGTGACCTTAGCTTATGCAAAGATTTCTTAGATGCAACATGAAAATCAAAACTCATAAGAGAACAAATTGATAAACTGAAATTCATTAAAATGAAAAATTATGCTCCTCAGGAGACATTGTTAAGAGAATAAAAGGATAAGCTATGGTAGAAAATACTTGCAAAGGAAACACTTGATAAATTACTTGTATTCACAATACATTAAAAAAAAAACCACTCAAAATGAAGAAAATAGCCCAATGAAAATTTGACAAAGATTTGACATATACCTCACCAAAGAAGATATAAGTAATATGGCAAATAAAGATATTAAAAGATGCTTAACGTTATTATTCAGGAAGAAAATGAAGACTAATGAGATAGTACCACCCATCTGTCAGATTAGCTAAAATTAAAAAGACTGACTGTATCAAGGGTTGGTGACAACATGGATGAACTGGAAGTCTCATTCACTGCCGGTGGGAATATGAAATGACACGACAAAACTATTTGACAGTCTTCAAGTAGGTAAGCATATACCTTACCATGCAATCCAGCTGTTCTACTCCTAGGTATTTGCTTAAGGAAAACGTATACCACACAAAGACCTATACACAAAAGTTCAAGAATCTTTATCGGAAGAGCCAGAAGCTGGAAACAACCCAAATGTCCATCAGCTGGCAGATGGATAAACAAACTGCAGCATGTTCACGCCACGGAATACTGCTCGGTAGTAAAGGTGAACACGCCACCAGTACGGGCAATACCACGTCCGAATCTAAACATAACTGTGCTGACTGAGGCGGTCAGATGGAGCAGATGCTGTGTAATCCCTTATGAAGCTAGAAAACGAAAAGCAATTTCAAGTGATACAAAAGGCATCAGTGGTTGCCTGGAGACACGAAGGGGAGGCAGTTACAAAGGGGTGGGAAGAAATTTTGGGGTGATGGGTGTGCTCACTATCTTGACTGTGGTGATGATTTCCATACACACACACACACACACACAGAAACATGTCAAGGTTTACACCCACATACGTGCAGTTTATTATAGGTCAATTATACCTCAAAACTATTTTAAAAATTGAGTGTGTGCTTTGTGTCTTTGCTTTTCTATTTAATTTTGTATTCCTTTATATTTTATTAGTCCACAATGAAATGAGAGTGTTAAAATGTTATTGTTTAGCACAGACAGCTTTTGAGCACTGTCCTAAGGATTTGCTTTGTTGGAAAGGTGGTCTCTTTAGGAGTCATAATAGAGTTCGATAAATTAAAAATGCATGTTGAAATTGCTTGAATAATCACTGAAATAAGAGAAAAGTAGTACATAGCCTTAAAACTAACCAAGGGTTAAAATGGAACAGGGCAAAAACACCCAACGCAAAAAAGGCAAGAAAAACAGAGAAGAGTCAGAACAAAGCGTCCAGGAGAAGGAGGACATAAAGGCACTGGTGTCAGTGACGGCAGCACATTTAAAGGACTAAATGGTCTAATCGAAATGCTAGAAATGTTAGATCATATTAAAATTATGTTTACAAAGTACAAATGGAACACATAGGATATAGAAAATTTGAAAGTGAAAGAATACAAGTTATACCGTGCAACCACTAACCAAGAGGGAGCTGACAGAGCTGACATCGCACATAGTGGTGGCGTGTTCACCTTTACTACCGAGCAGTATTCCGTGGCATGAACATGCTGCAGTTTGTTTATCCCTCTTGTTTACTAGTGGGGAAAATGTTTCGAGACAGAAATTATTTCTGGAAATAAAATCGGTCAATTCACAAAGATAAAGGGATAATGTTACCAAGAAAGATATAATTAGAAATTTGTACGTTCCCAGTAATGTGGCCTCAAAACAGTAAAATAGCCTGTTTTGAAAAAGACAGGCAAGATATAAAACCGCAAGGAGAAATAGATATCCAAAATCAGTGGAAAGTATTAAAACTGCTTTCTATCAAATTCATAGAACAAGAAGACAACAAAATCAAGATATAAAAGATCTGAATAACAAGTTAACAAATTTGACATAATGGACGTATATGAGTTACTATATCCAACAATTGTCAGTTACATATTCTCTTTAAACAATGTGCAACTTACAAAAATCGACTACATCCTGGGCCATGCGGGCACCTTCAACAAATTGCAAAGGTTTGAGATCTTCCAGAAAATGTTTTCTGACCAAAATAAAAACAGCTGGAAATCTGTAATATTCCATAACTAGGAAATCCCCTGATGTTTGGAAATTAAGTGACATGCTTTAAAGTAACCCTCAGGTCAAAGAGGAAGTCACAACAAAAGTCAGAAAATGTTTGGAATGGAATAATAATAAATGTATGAAACATCAAATTTTTGAGGCTACAGCTAAAGCAGTGCTGAGAGGGAAATTTATAGCCATAAATGCATAGAATGAAACAAAATGGTTGAAAATCAGTGATCTAAGTGCTCACCTAAAGATGCTGGAAGAACATTAGCTGAGCTAAAGCACTGGTGACTTCCATGTGCCGTGGGGCAGTCACACCTTGTCCTGTGTATTTCTGTGTGTGCTTGAGGTTGGCCTGTCTTGGGGCACCCCCGCAGGGAGCAGTGTGGCAGTGTCACTCTGACGGGCCAGCACTTCCTGGACACTACCTGCCCAGTCTCCACTTGGTCATGAATTGGTGAGAAAGCTCGTACACAGGAGAGCTGAGGGGGTAAGCAAAGGACACGCATGATCTGGGGTGTGCATATGAATGTTTGGGTGCAAAATCATGGGAGTACGGCTTACGAGTAGCATCACAAGGGTAAAGAAACAACTGTGTGGGACCATGAGGTACAGAGGGAACTGGCCATGTGGCCTCTAAGAATGGGCTTTAGTGAGTTTCCCTGGGCTGGGGCGTAAGCCACTGGGTATGACATTGCGTGGCTGCTCTGTGCCTGGGAGTCACTGAGGGCAGAGGAGGGGATGGTGGCTGGCAATCATGTCATTCGGCTCCTCTTACCACCTGTCTGCAGCTTCTGAAAGCACAGGCTGGGCTTCCTTACCACGCCCTCTGCAGCCCAGGCCTGTTTTCCAGAAGAATCTCCCTGGGCTATCTGGTTATGAATGACCTTTGCAAATATTTGGTCTCAGCTAGTTCTGCTTAGGCAACTGAACTTCCCCTCCCACTGCAAATACACACACTCACACACTCCCTCCTCCCTGTTATAAAGGGCTAACCGTACCAGAAACATGCTGTCTGAACAAATAGCAATGAACATTGAGACGAGATAGCCTGTGCATTCCAAAGCCACCTGTAGCCCCCGTCCAGACTGGAACGATTTCTGACCCCTTCCTCCAGCACCGGTGCAGGCGACCGGCCTCCCCCTGGGCTAGGCTATCGGGAGCAGCCTCCCCCTGAACCCTTCAGTCTCCCTTCCCCCCAGCACCTGCTCATGTCAAAGTGGGCCTGGGTGTGTGGACTTTTCATAGGTAGGGTTACCAAATAAAAACACAGGATTCTCAGTTGAATCTGAATTTCAGAGAAACAACAAAAAACTTTTTAGTACACAAATGGAACATACTAAAAAATCATTGGTTACTTCTCTGAAATTCAAGTTTAACTCAACATTTCCTATTTTTCTGGAAGCCCTCACTATAGTAGAGAAGGGAGAAGGAGGTGTCTGCTGTGTCACCTCCTGCCTGAATGAAAGGTTTCCGGGGGACTGTGGGCTGAGCCATGTCGCCCGGAGAGCTGACGCCACAGCAGCGGGAGAGGGAGGCCCCTCGGGCTGCCTCTTGCCCTTCACGGGGTCCTGGCTCAGTGCCTCTGGGTGCCCCCACCCTGACCTCTTGGCTTTTTGAGGGCAGCCCATCCTTCTATCTGTCCGAGTTCAAGTTGGGAACACGACAAGTGCAGTTGAGGTAAGAAACAAATGCAATCATGATGTGCAAAAACACAGACATTTTGACTTTAATGAGTTATAAAATCAAGGAACTGGATTTTACCATACAGAAAACAGAAGCACGATAAGATGTGATCGGAGCTCAGCACCGTGATGACCGCTGGGGAGGCCGTCTGGCCCCGGGGGTACAGAGTCACACGCTTCATCCCATAGGCTTGTCTACTGAGCACCACTTACATACTCCAAACAGAAAAAAAAAAAAACAAGCAAAAAACCCTAAAATACAAGAGAAATGCTTATATGTGAAATTCCATGGGTTTTCCAAAGGGAATGTATCAGAGAGCCAGGTCCCAAAATTCTAGCATGAGCCTCCGTGAACATAAAGTGACCCTCGGGTCCCTTGGTTGATTTTTTTAGAACCATGGACAGAGGACGTCTAGTCTCACATGGTTTTACCAACCTCAGCTGGAGCACCCGCTTGGCCTCTCCCAGGGAGCAGGAGCCCGATCACAGGGACAGGTGCGGGCTCTGGAAGCTCAGGACTGTTGCTAAGCTGCTCCCCAACTGTCCCCAGCTCAGTGGAGATGCGCAGTTTCTCAGAGCTGGGCGAGCGCCGTGTTCCTTGGACAGGGAGACCTCTGTGGACCGCCTAGTTCCGGAGAGCCCCGGATGCGCGGTCCGAGGCACTGAGTGCGGCAGGTGGGGCCAAGGCCATGCTGGCCTTCACCTTCCAGAGAACATCTCTCTCCCTCCAGCAAAAGACAGGTGCCCTGGGCAATGCCCCACCTGGGGCCTCTCCCCCAAGGCATCCAGCCCAGAGATATGCAGTCCTGCTTTGCTGGGATCTGAGGATGGAGGGTTCCCACACTGAGGCCCCCAGGCCAGGGCTAGTTACCCCAAACTTCCTTCCATTCTAGGAAGACCTAGCAAGAACTGCCCAGTGCTTCGGGCTGCGAATGTCACCAGTTGCCAGGGGTTCAACGGCTGAAAGCAGAGGGGCCCATTTCCCAGTCACAGCGACGGGACTGCAAAAGTGCTTCAGCCTGCATCTTACTGAAGAAGAAGGATTACTACGAGAGATATTCCACATATTTTCTCCACTTTGGTCCTGAGGAGCCAGCAAGCTCCTTTAGATGCTGCAACAGGTGTGAGCATGTGCAGGACCCGGGGGCGGGAGTGGGGGCGCAGGCCGTGCCGGGGCCGGGGAGGCTGGGCATCGCCCAGGCGGTTACCCATCATCCCAGCTGTGGTTTTTGCTGCGACCCACGCCCTTTCTTTGTGCCTCCGGCTACACACACAGACATGCCACACGCGCGCACAGACTCAGGCAGACCGGGCACCTCAGGCTGCACTGCAAAGCAGCTGGCGCGGGGCCTCGGTGTCCTTATCCGTGTGTGTGTCATGGGGTCTTACGCAAGGAAGAGTTCTCTAAGATCTTTGACTGGCAAGAATAAAAAGGCTCTAGGACTTCTGGGGATATGAAAAGCCTACTAATCACGTGTCAAGGTTTGCTAAGGAGCTACTGTGCTCCCAGGTCTCATAGTTTGGGAAGTTTAAGCCGCGCGTTAGTAGCAACACAGGGAGAGGTAAAGCGTAGCCACTGTCCTCCCAGCCATCCCCACGTACTCCCTCCTTATTTCTCCTCCATTCACACCTTGCTCACAAAGCACCATTCTGCTGAAAATAGAAGTTAAAGTTTGGAAAGAGCAAAAGATACAGCAGGCTCTGCCCACCCCCCCCGCCCAGGGTATGAGATATCTGGGGACAAATATTGCAGTTCCCTGCTGAAACTTCTAAGAGATGGAAATGGGGGCAGGACTGGGGGCTCCAGGGGCTCCACAGGGCAAGTCTCTCCCCCACAAGTTAGGCTGGCCTTCAGGAGCAAACCCAAGCCCCAAAGCACCATCATAGGTCCCTCGGGCATGACACCCCGAGGGCAGCGCTCCCACCCTCTGGGAGAGCCAGGGCCTTGACCCCTCACTGGGCTTTGCGGCACGGCTGCCTGCCCCTCGCCCTTCCCCTGTACCCAGGGAAGGAGGGGGCCTCTCTGGGCGCTGGGGATGCGGCCAGGCTGGCTGGAGGGGGCCGGCAAAGCCAGGGTTCATGGAGAGGAGGCCTGGGAGTGCACTCCACTGGCTTCTCCTGCAGAAAACGTGGCCCGCTGCATAGGCCGTGATAGGGCTCTTGGGGTTTTCCTGGGAAGAAGCGGGCAGCTCCACAGCTCGGACACAGCTGAGACACACAAGTGCAGCCAGCTTGTGAGCACCAAATGGGTCAGAGAGCTTCCTCCCAGGCCTTGATCGGCAAGCAGCGGCTCTAGACCCTCACAGACCCCCGGACCTCCTTAAAGTATATTGGACTGATCTTTAGGGACTGAGAATTTTCACAGCAAAAATCTAGACCACTAGTGAAAAAGCATGCTGTCTGGCATCAGGGTCAGCTGTCCCAGAGGCAGTGACGCTGAGCCACCACCCCTCAGCGGCCCTCAGGTCGGTCTGGGTCTCCACATTGGCCACCATGCTCATCCTCTCCACCTGCCTACCCTGGAAGGCCCTAGAGGTCACAGCCTTCACCTCACTAAGCTAATTTTGGTGACTGGTCAGTTTGTAAACAAGTCACCGTTTGTGCTAGGAGTCCCCCTAGCGCTAGTGTCCAGGCCTGGGGATTGGAAGGAAATGTTACTCCCCAGTTACTGCTCAGGAACGAATGTCTTCGGTCTGTGTGAGGCAGCCCGCCTGCCTGCCCGTCCGCCTGCCCTTGTCAGGGAAGGCTGCAGCACACACGCTCCCATCTGTCCACACCCAGCCCAGGACAGGGCCTGGCCCGCGCTGGGGCTCAGACACCCACAGGCCCTCCCGCTGCCACGTGCACACAGCCACGTACACGAACGTGTACATTCTCCTGCCACTCCCTCTCTGTCCCCTGGACACTGTTTGGACTCAGAAATTTTGACTCCATCGCCATGACACAGGATTTGCCATCCCATGGAATATCTCTATAAGCAAGAAAAAAACGCTACTGCCGCTGCCTTTCCGTTTTATTAGAACTATCCGAGCATCTCTTTCTTCCTCATCTCATCCATGAGCTCTTGGATTCTTTGGTTCCTGGTCTTCTCGTATGGGCTCGGTCGTCGAGGGATTAGGTTGGGTGGCTGGACCTCATTGTCCAGGCCACTGATTTTGTAGGGCACATCCACAGCGTTGGTGTCCGGGTGATCCTTAGTGGTGTTGGTGCTGGAGGCGTTGACGGACACCTCCTGGGGCGAGCTGGGCAGGGGCTGCGCCCCCACGACCAGGGTGGGGATTGGGAGGGTGGGCGTGAGCTCCTCAATGTCATTATGCTTCCCGGGGGGCGGCGTTGCCCTGTCGTCCACACCAGTGAGGTTGTCGTGCAGGTTACAGGACTTGCAGCACAGCTTGTTGTAGTCCGGGATGGAGCAATAGCGAGAGAGGATCTCCATCCTACAGAACATTGACTTGTCGCCTTGGCAGCGGCCCTCTGAAAGAGAAAAGTGGGACAAGTAACCGAAGGACAAGATAAGGGAAATGTGCCCCCACAGGGAGCAGTTCGCTGCAGGAGGCGTCGGAAAGAGCCCAGAGACAGCGCAGAGGCAAGCGAGCCCACGCGGGGAGTCCGGGTGGCTTCCTCGTCACAGGACCCCTCCCTGGAGCGCAGCGCGCGAGCTGTGAGCGGGCTCCCCTCCTCCCAGCAGCCCCCGGAGTCCGGGCTTTGCAGCGTCTCTCCAAGTCTGGGACAGAAAGAGGCCTGTCTGTTCTTGGGGTGTGGCTCCACGCTCATTTTTCAGACTGGGGCTTGGTCAGGTCTTCACACGTGACATCCCTGTGATAATCCCAGTGAAACTGGGTGGTAGTGTTTGCCTCTCCAATAACCCGCAGTCAGTAAGTATAACAAACCCAAGCCTCAAACAGGCGATTCCAAAATCCCACAGCGCAAGCACCAGAGCCTTGGCGGTGGCTCCCCGTGCTCCTTGCCTTCGTTCCCATCCCCCCAGCCCCCGCAATGACCTTCATCTCTGAAAGGTGCCTAAAGGGAGGTCAAACGTGACCCACACCTGCGCCGGCTTCCTTCCACTTGCCTCGGCGCACCCGCGAGCCCCGCCCCGCCCCATCCGCCCACAGCCCTGCACCCTGGGAGCCGGCCGCTTCCCACCACACCGCTCCTGACTTGGCACACCCTCCCCTTTCCTCCCTGACCAGGACACTGGTCATCCCTGGGCCAGCTCGCGGGGAGCCTGCCTCTCTCCTTGGAGGCCGTTGCTGTCCGCCTCCCCAATGTGGCTGCGTTCTCCTGGCCTAGCTCCCACTCTGTCTGCAGCTACATTGAGTCAACCCGCCCCGCCCCTCACTCTCTGTGCTCTCCCGAAATTCCCATTCTTTCTCCATTTCCCCCACTACCTCATTCCACACCCTACACGAAAATTGAGCCTATTTGCAAAAATTCATTCAACGTGAAAGAATGAATCGCATCGTGGGGTATTTGATCTTACAAATAAATTCCCGATCACTAACCTTAATGGGCCCAACTCTGCCTAGTGTGATTCTTTGCTCAGACATGCTCTGCTCTCCACAGTGAGGACCCCAGGCTTCCCCACACAAACTCGGTTGCACCCTCCCCCGCTCACTCTCCTTAGTGGACCTCCTCTCCCACCGAAACGGACGACAGAGGGGAGGAAGGGCGGCCAGGGGTTGGGAGCCCCCCACCCCCGCAGAATCACTACCTACATCCACAGCTGAAGCTATGCTAGCCCGTCTGAGCTTCCCGCCCTAACACGCAGGCCGGCCCCTCCACTGGGGGCCCATGGCTCCGACATCCACCTGCGTGGCCACTTAGCTGGACACCAACCCCAAACTCCCCAAGGTTTAGGTTCTTGGGTATAGCTTCCACCTAGACTGTTAGGGACTGTAGCCCCAACAGTCCCTAAACTGCCCGAGACACCACATGTCTGGTCCAAGCCCATGGCCTCTGCTGGCACCGCGTCTCAGGGAATGGCCTTTCAGGTGCACACCCCGTCCAGCCGCCCCTGAGGACACCAGTGTTTCCTCCTACACCTCTCGGATATGCGTGTCCACGCTCTGCTCTCCCACCTCCACGGCCGTGGCTGCTCTGCCTGCCTGCCTGTCTACTGTGGGCATGTTTGTCAGCTGGAGATACGACCATGTCACTGTCCTGAATGAAGCCCCTGCTCTTCACCTGATTGTTTTCCGACTGAAGACCTGTCCGCATCACCCCTCCAGCCCCACTCAGGCCTTGGACCTCTCGCTCTGCGTGGTGCTCCTCTGGCCGCAGGCCTTTGCACACGCTGTGCCTGGCTCGGCTGCCTCTCCTCCTCCGCGCTCGGTGGAAACACCTCCCTCTCAGGCGACCGTCGCCGGACCGCCCTCAGGGTGTTGGGTCCCACCGGTGTGGGTCTCCTGGGGCCAAGGCTCTGCCCTTCCCCACCCTCCGTCCCAGCTGCAGATTCACATTTAACCGTCAGATAAGGTGACTAATGTGTTATCCTGAAAGCTCCAAAGGGCAGAGCCCCGAGCTGTAGTGGCATGTCCCTCTATCCCCAGAATGGGTAAATGTACAATATAAATGCAAATAACTGAGGGAATTAAAAAAAAAAAAGGAAATTTATGCACTTTTACCACGGCAACGTAACAGGCAAGAACACACATAGGCACCCACCAGCAGAGATGGGAGCGACTCGGGTTCTCAGCTTCTAAGTGCCCAAAATAGGGAGGAGGCGTGGCTGGGTTCAGGACCACAGTGTGAATAAACACAGACGGCCGTTCTGCAAAAGCCTGTCTTCCTAACCTTGAGGCTGAGCAACGGGCTCACACCATGGAGGGAGAAAGGCAGAGGGGTCGGCAAGGGCTGACGGCAGTTTCCAGAAACCAAA
The DNA here is from genome assembly GCA_004026545.1 of Mormoops blainvillei. NCBI lineage: Eukaryota > Metazoa > Chordata > Mammalia > Chiroptera > Mormoopidae > Mormoops > Mormoops blainvillei. Next base: position 54,516 of record PVJD01004718.1, on the reverse strand, counting down.
CTGGAAGATCCGGAGACGTGGCTTTCGGGGTTTTAAAACGGGTAGATGAAATCTTATAGAGATGCCCAAAATAGGACACGTGAAATCGGAGCGGTCTTGTTTGAGGCTCCCAGGAGATGGGAGGGGCTCAGAGCTGGGAGGGGCTCCCAGCAGCCACACCTCTTTCTGGAAAGCTCCACCCCTTCCTGGAAGCCACGCCTTTTCTGGCCGCAGCTGAGGTGAGCTGAGTGCAAACCACTGGTCCCCGGCCGCAGGTAGACCCAAGGGAGCGTTTGATTAGAGCAGGTGCAGGCTTTAATCGTCAGCCTGGCGCGGGGAGGGGCGGAGGCACAGGGCGAGGATGGAGCCTCTGCCGGAAGTGGGGCCAGTGCTGCCACACGGCAATGCCCTCTCCTGTCCCCGGAGCCTCGCTCATAACGAGGTCCGAATTGAGCTTCTCCCTCCCTCGTCACGCCCTGTGCTGGGATCCTGAGAAGCAGGCATCGCAACAGTCCAGGGCAGGAGTTGGCCCGCTGCATCTTCCGGCCAAGTGAGACCCTCCACCTGGTTTTGTAAATAAGGTTTTACTGGAGCAGGCCTGCCATTCATTTGTCATCTAAGGCTGCTGGCCCGCGACACAGGCAAAGTTGAGTGGTTGTCAGGGGGACCAGGTGGCCCCCAATGCCTGAAATACTCACTATCTGGCCCTTTAGAGAAAAAGTTTGCTGACTTCTGGTCAGGTCCTCGGTGGTATCCCAGGGCCTGGGTCACAGCTGGACACAAAAAAACACTCAGCACTGTGGCTGGGTCATGCACCCGCTGGGATGAGCCATCCTCTGCTTGCCACATATGGGCTGGTGGCAGCTGGGACCAGGCTTCCCCCTCCAGGGTGCCTCCCTTCCACCTGGCTAAGATATTGGACTTCTGGGTCTGACTTCCTTTAAGCAGCGGGCTGCACTGCTTTAAGGTTTTTAAATTAGAATACGTCGATGAATGGATAAATAATGGAGGAAGCTACCGGCCAAGCGCGTGGCGAGGCTTGTGTGAGCCTCGATAAAGTTCAAAATAATTGTGACCCACCGCTCTTCAAAGCACGTCGATGGCTGTGTATTTTCGAGTAGCATCCTGGGCAGAGAGCTCTCTGAGATGAAGACGGAATTATGCCACCGAAGGCTGAGTGACAGTGCCCGGCCCAGGAGCTCTCCCAAGATCATCACTTCCGGGTCACGACACTTGATCTTCAGCCGTTCCAGCAGCCCTGGCCTGGTGAGACCGACGGCCTTCCAGGGAATAGACCGCCAGCAGCCAGCCCATTTTTCAGAAGCTGAAGTCACCTGTGTGCCACTGCTACAGACTTGGCCGCGTCTGAACACCAGTCTGTGTTATTATTGGCTGAGTAGTTTCCTCCTTTAAATTAACTCCTTTCATTTTAAAATTTTGTGTGAGAAGAAAACTTTATACACTACTGTTCATGCAAAACTGGCACGGTAAGTAAGGCCGCCCTAACTGAGACACAAAGAGGAGTTTTACAGCCTTTTAGGTCCGTTTGTCAGTCCGATTTTAGCTCCTCCAGTCCCAGGGAGGCGTTCCTGACCACAAAGGTCTGAGCTGGGGGGCAAGGAGCAAGCCCGCCGCGAGGGGTGCCGGGAACCGCGCGGGGGAGGCTTAGGCGGCCCTGAGGGGCGACGGGATGAGGACGGGCTGCTGCGAGGGGCTTGGCCACGTTCATGAACAACCTAAAGCACCTGAGTCCCCCACACTCGGGTGAAGGCTGGGATGGAGAAAACATCATTCTCTTTTCTTGGTCCAGTGTCATGCACCATTCCTCCTTTGAAAAGATTGTGTGACAAATTAAAGAGGCGGGAGGCCTCTCTTGGCTGCCCATGCCCTCCGTCGCGTGGCTGTCCCGGGCACACAGCACTCTGGGCCTGCTGTGGCAGGGGTTTCTCCTGATCTGTCCGGGAAAGGCGACTGAGTGGACACAGTTCCGTCCGACAGAAGTTGTCTTGGTCTCCTTGTGTCTCTTGCGCTGGAATTCCTTTCAACGGCCAGAGCTCCAGGTGGGCTGGACTTGACCACGACTACCGTGACCCCACCCTGCAAATGGACACCTGGGGCCCGGCACTGTGCCCCAAAGCCCACATCCATGGGGCAGCGTGGCCCACGTCATACTTTCTCATGATCTCCCTCCCTGCGTGGGACCCCTTCACAGGAAAGAAGAGAGATGCCCACGGGCAGAGCAGCTCTCGGACCCAGATGAGGAGGTCCCTGTTGTACCCTGACCTGCAGTCTGGTCCTTGTTAGCAAGGTGAACGAGCACACAGGCCTCAGAAGACGCGGGCAGGCACGGCCGCGCACACACGCCCGTGAGTGTTGCAGGCCCGGGGCCCAGAGCTGCCGCCGCCTTGCCTCCTCCTGGTTCAGACTCTCCTGGGCCACGTGGGCACCTCTCCTCCCCTGAACAGAGAGCCGGGGGCTGCCTCAAGAGCCAGGTGGTGGCCTGATGGTGGCTCGGGGCACTGTGACCTGGACCGGCCCTGTCTCGGGTGCTGACCTCCCATTTCCACTCCATGGGCTCTGACCCCCCCTCCTTGATGCAAGGGCACCGATGAAGAGGAGGGAACACAGGTGTTCCTGGAGGTACTTGGTTAGCTCGAACGATTCAGACATCAAAATCATGGTGGAGTGTCTCTGCAGGGGAGAGGGAGCTGTCTTGGTGGGAGAGGGACCCTAAATATCTCCGTTGGGCAGGGGAAAGAGGACAGTGAAGTCATACGAATGAGAGAGCAAGGAACTGATGGGGCAGAGGGCACCGCGGCTCTGTGCCCTCGGACGTGGAGAGGACAGAAGGAGCCAGCCCACCGCGTGCCGAGCCCAAGCACCCCGTTTCACTGAACTTTTATTGAGTTTATTTGTGGGCTGCATGACAGGAAGTCTTTCCAGCGTTAGTAAGAATAAAAGGTAATTTTCACAGTCACTTTGGCACACACTCACGTGGTCTCATAAAAATACCAGAAAAGCAACGACAATGGAACCGATAGAGTACGTCATAAATACATACAAAACACTAATAAAATATCCCTGATAAACCAAAGTGCATATAGACAGAGAGAACAGTGCCCAGCAGCATCCTGCACCTTCCCAGAGTCGCTCGTGTCACTCGCGCGGCCTAGTCCAAGGTGAGAGTTAACAGTCGTGAGAGTTAGTACACGTTACACACCGAGTATTTACATAACAGTAATCAGTGCCGGGGGGCGGGCGGGGCTGGCGGGGCGCTATGCACAGGTGGGCAGCGCAGGGGTGCGAGGGGCATGACAGCAGGGGTGCTACATGGGTCACTGAGGGGCCACGCGTGTTGCCCCCTGGAGTATGGCAGAGCTGTGGGAGCGCCCGCAAGGGCTCCAGCAACAGTCCGCGCCCACTGGCCAGCGGGTCTCCTTCCCGCATAGGGGGCCTGAGAACACAGGCCGAGGGCCCCGGGCAGCCAGGTCGCCTGCCTGGGGAGCCCTGTCCTTGGCCGCAGGTGGATAACTTGGACCGCCTGCCCCGCACCTGCACTGCCGGCCTCCTACCTGGCTCCGATCCCTGCCGAAGCTGGGGTTAGCAGCCAATTCTGTTACCTTTCAACTTTAAGGCATTTTCTACATAGTTTTGTCTAAGCAAAAAAGCAATAAAAATTGAGGTAATTCTGTAGTTGTTCACACTGGCAGGTGGCCGCATCCGCATCAGACAGTCTCTCACTCTCTCACTCGTTCACCCCTGTGGACGGGGTCATGTGCGCACGATGAGAAAAGGCAATTGGAGCTAATGGACAGAGTGGGAGAGGCGGTGCGTCCCTACGTCCCACTGGGGGGACACATCCCCGCCTCCTCCGTTTGACCCGAACCCGCCCGAGGAGACAGGGCATGGGGGCAAGGGCTGTGTGAGCTGGACACAAGGGCCACAGGAAGCAGCCACAGTCACACGAGTCAGGAGGACACACTGAGCACAGGGTCAGCAGCAGCAGCAGCAGCGAGGCAGCGGGAAGCCCCTGATACAACGCCGGACCCTTCGGGCCGGGCCACCCCGCATAGCAGCACAAAACCACAGGCCTCGAGACCCCAGCCTCACGGGGGTGGGTGCGTTTGAAAGGGGGCGGGCAGGCTGCCCCTTGACTTCCGACCTGCAGCTCCAGCTTGGAGGGCTGTGGCCCCGCGAGGCAGTCACCAAGTGGTCACATTCACACCCTGGCCTCTGGCCCCTCCAGCACCATGACAGATCTTTGACCCTTTACAAGCCATCACCCACCAGGTCCCGGCCCCCCTGCAAGAGGCCAGCGCCCGGGCCATGCCTCTGAGGCTGCCCGCCTGGCCGGGCAGCCAGCCGGCTCCGGAGGAGGCGGTCGAGCACAGAGGCCCAGGAGAAGACAGATTCAGCCAGAGCCCTCAGGAAGAGTCAGGGGAGCCTTCCATAGAGAGAGAGGAGGGGCGCCCAGGGCAAGCTCCACAGGGCGCAGGGCATGCACTGGAGGGCAGAGGCAGAGTTATAAACGGGCCGGTTACTTGACGAAGTCTTCCGGACCGGCGCGTCGGGGTCCGGTCGGGACAGCCACTGAACCACGTAGCTCTTCTGGGAGGGGTCAGAGGTGTTTCCTAGAGGGCAGAGAAAGGGGCTGCAGCTGCTGAGGCAGCAGGCCCGGGCCCCCCGCCCCAGCCCCCCTGCTCCACAGACCCTCACGTCCTTGGGAAGGTCAACGGAAGGGCATTTGCGGCTCTCCCTCGTGACGGGTGGGCCCCAGCCCCCTGCCTCTCACCCACCCCCGTGCGTCCCGGGTGTCAGCTGTAGCACAGGGCTGTGGCCACTCCTGATCCGTGTGCCGCTCCGGTCCGCTCCAAGGCCGAGTGGTGTGCCCACTGCCCGCTCCAGGAACGCAGGGACCGAGTGTACCTGGACCTACCACCCCTCCCCAGAGCTGGGACGGGCACACCAGATGCCCCCTGAACTCCCCTCTCCATAGACGGAACTTGTACTGGGATCTATGTCTCGAGCTGTTTCGGGGGACCAAAAGAGGTCACGAGTCCGGCATTTTTCAAGGTGTCTGCATGTAGCCTGTGTTCCAGTTGTTCTCTGGGCAGGACACAGGGCACCTGCCTGGCTAGCCCTGTGTAGTCACTGTGAGTCTGGTTCCATCTCCCAGACCAACGGGGAGTGTCAGGAAGGCAGGGCTGGGCTGAGTCTGCTCCATCCTTCACCAGGGCCTGGCCCGGCCTGCAGAGGAGCAGTCCCTTCCATTCGCCAGGAGGGAGAGGGCCGGGCCCCGACCTGACCTGGGAGGGCTCAGCTTCCACTTTGAGGTCAGGGATGCTGAGTCTGGGCCCCTTGTGGGAAGAGCGTTTGCCTGGACCAACCCCCTCCCGCCCCTCCCCGCCCACTGCCCTGGGGCTTGCACGCTGGGGCTCAGGGACCAGGGCAGCAGAGGGCTTACGGGGACAGGGGCCGAGCCTGCAGACCCTCGCCGTCTCAGGTGGCTCCTCCCGGCAGATCCCAAAGTTGTCGTCCGCGGTGCGGCAGAGCACAGGCCGCTCCTGGGTGCCGTTGCCACAGGTTACCGAGCACTGCAGGTGGAGAGCCGCCGGTCAGGGCCCGCCCCTCATGCTGGGCTGGGCCTGGAAGAGCCCCCTACGCAGGTGACTCCACAACATGTGGGAGGTGGTGAGGGGTCGGGGAGAGTGTGGACGGGAGGCCTGCCCAGCCTCGCTCCAGCCTCAGGCGGCTGCCTGGTCTCCCGGGGCTCTGAGGAGGGGACACGCAAGTTCCTATCCCTGAGTTACTGTAAGAGACGGGGTGACTGTGCAGGACCTGGCATTTCTGAACACTCTGGCCATAGGGGGCCCAAGGCCCAGCAAAACCTGCTGTGCACTGGGGACCCCTGAGGGAGCTCTGAGTCCAGGGTGCTTTGGCAGGGGACCGTTCCCCCCACCCCTTCCTCCTCTTCCCCCCACAAGAGGCTCTATACTACCAGCAACCTCGATGGCCCCTCTGGCCCGGACCACCGCCCCCCGCCCTGCCCCCCCCTTCTCCACAGGGAGGAGCCAGCAGCAGCAGTCACGCCCAGACCCCTGCCATGGCTCACAACTGGCCCAGCCCTGACCAAGGATAATTCTCAAGTCCTTGTCCTGTGGGTGGGAAATGGTTGATTCAGCAAAAGAGGCCTGTTTGCAGGACTGGCCCCTGGGCAGCTGGGTCTGGAGCTTCCAGAACTGCCACCGTCACACGCAGGAACCGTGGGCCTATGGGACTGATCTCCAGTGGAGACCCTGGACACCCAGGCTGGGGTGGACTTCCGGGTTGCCAGCTGGGTGCTGTCGCACGTCACTGCTGGGAGAGTGGGGCACGTCCCCGGCAAGCGCACTGGAAGGGGCGCGCGGAGGCGCGCGCTGGGCTCCCTCCGGCCTTTGCCATGTGCTTCTCTCTCCCTGCTTGCCCTCTGCGAGCTCCTGGTGGGCCTGTGGTCCTTCCAGGGGGGGTGGGGGTGGCGGCCCCTGAGGCTGGCCCGGGTTGTGCACGGGGGTCTGTGCTCAGGTCAGCCCAGCCCCGCCCCCAAAGCTGCCCCTCAGTCCCTGAGGCCGTCCTCATTGTTCTTCCGGGCCCAGGTCTGAGCCCTCCTTGGTCTGTGTCCCCTCCTGCCAGGCCGGCCGGCCTTCCGGACCACACACCCACCCTCAGCGATGAGAACCTGGGCCTTCCGAGGAGCCGGCAGCCCTGGCTGCCCTCGGCCTCCTGGGACTCCAGGCGCCTGGGGCACGCAGCAGCCCCGGCCCGAGGACACACATTCCAGAGCACTGACCGCTTGTCACGCGGCCAAGGCACAAGCTACACCCAGACGACACTTCCGTCCCATCCAAGCTTGGCTTGGGGGCTGAAAACACAGGGCCAGGGGACAGGGGGACAACTTACCTGGGACCAGGGTCCGGCCCGCCACCGACCAGGGCAGAGCTCACGGTTGCAGGGCCGGCGGCCCTCGGGCCGGGCGTCGTTGCAGTGCTTGGTGTGCACGGAACGGGTGGTGTTGTTGTGCAGCGTCTGGATGCAGCGGACAGAGCGGACCTGTGTGCCCGTCCGCCCACAGCTCTGGCTGCAAGGTTCCCAGTCACCAGGGACCCATCTGCCAGGGCAGAGGGGCACACGGTCAGGCCCCCGTGGCCTCTGTGGACAGAGAGAGGACCTCCTGCTCCCCCAAGCATGGCTTTCCAATTCTCACAAAGGTGTCCATGGGCTCGCTGCGCCCCTGCCCCTTCCAGATCATGCAAATAAGGAGCCCTATGCATGTCCACTGTTGTGGGCCTTGTGGGGGCAGCTGTAGACAGCCCAGGCTGAGGAACCCTGGCAGCCTCTGTCCCTTCTGTGGCTCTAGCTCTGCCTTCTGCCCCTCAGCTTCTGCTGACATCACTGGCTCTTCTAGGCAGCACGCATCCCCTCATGCCCTGCCCCCCTCCCCGCCCAGTACCAACCGTCTTCCCTGCCTGCTCGGGGCCCAGACATGCAGCCCTGCCAGACCCTGGGACTGGGGGTCAAGGCCATAGCTGCTGCTGTGGACTGTCTCAGAAACACCTCCCACAGGACTAGAAGCCAACCCCGCCCCCTGAGCCTCAGTTTCCCCATCTGAGCAGTATCACTTGGCATCTCTGAGAGGCACAGGGCTGTTCCAGCTTTGCAAGTCTGAGCAGGGGTGGGGCCTCCTAGACTTGGGGGATGTGAGGGGCCCCAATTCCTTATGTCCCTCCACGGGGGCCCGGAACGTCTGCCCTCTACTCCCTCTGGTGGGCCCCAGAGACTGGGAGCCAGGGAGCTCGGCAACCCCAGGCACTCACATGGGTTGGGAGCACTCCTGGGGGTTGCAAGACCGGCGGATGGCTTTGGGCTTTGTGAGGGCGTCGCAGAAGCTTCGGTGCACCATCTTGAGGTCCAGCCTCCGGCGGCAGCCGTACTTGGTGAACTGGGACCCTGAAGATGAGAGCTCGAGGGGGCTCAATGGGGCGGGGTGGCCCCTCCGGGGGGCTCGAAGGGGCAGATTCACTTGGAGCTTCGGCCCCATTCTTCCCAATTTTCTGATGGGGTGGCAGGCGGGACAGCGTGCCCGAGCTGGGCCTTGGAGATGCCTAGCTGGGTGTCCCCCCGCCCCCAGCACCCTAGGTTGGGTGCTGGCCTCCTGGGGCAGGGGGTAGGTGTCATTTCCTCTCCCCTCACTTAGCCATTTACTCCTTGAATTAACATGCACTGAGGACCTGGCACAACCCAGCAGTTGCCTAAACATGGAAACTCATCCTGCAAGTTTCCTCCCACCACAGCCTGGTGCAGCGGTCCTCCACTGGGGGTGATTTTGTACCCAGGGACATCTGGCAATGTATCAAACACTTAGTTGTCACGCCCAGGGGAAGGGATACTGTGGGCATCGGCAGGCCTTAGCCGGGAGAGCTGCTCACATTCCACGATGCCCGGCACAGCCCACAGCAGAAAATTACAGAGACCAAGGTGTCAGCGGTGCCGAGGTCACAAAGCTGCAGCTCGTGGGGGGTGGGGCAGCCTTATCTGGTGTGGGCATCTGGAAGCATCACCGGAAGTCGAGGGTGGGGGTACTTGCTTAGTGGGGAGGCAGTGGGGGGCCCCGGGGGCGCAGCCTGTGCAAAGGCCCTGAGGCAGGAGCGCGGAGTGCCCAGCAGAAGCACTGAAGGCCAGGTGACCTGGGCCTGGTGATCAGCGGGAAAGGTCAGCAAGTTGCCTGGACCTCAGAAGCCGTGAGGAGAATTTTGGGTTTTATTCTAAGAGCAGAGGGAGCAGCTGAAGACTATAACACCAGGGAGGGACAGGGTCCGATCTGCCCCTTTCACAGGTCACTGTGGGGGTGAGTGAACACACAGGGCCAGGGAGGGAGTGAGGGACCTGCCAGGACTGGGAAGATGGGAAGAGCAGGTGGGTCCACGAGATACGTAAAAGCGAGGGTCAACAGGAGGACCCACTGATGAAATTCGCGGGGGTCACGGAGGCTCAACAGGAGGCCGGGGACACTGTCTACAGGCGCAGGCCTCCCTCTTCCAGCGCAGCCCACGTCTTCCCTCTGCGCCCTGACTCACGATGCCACAGCCACCCACCCAGGCCTCCCTCCCAGCAACCCGGGCCAGGCCCGCTCTGCTTCCACACTGACCCAGCCCCCTCTGGCATCCATCTGTCCGGGGAGCCCCAAGCGCGCCCCGGGCTGTCCCTGGCCTGCAGCCCTGAACGCCTCGCCCCTGTCCCCCAGGCACTGGCCACTGCCTCAGCCTCTCTGGCCCCTGAGGCCAGTCTCCTCAGGCCTGGCACGTGCCTTGGCCGGCAGGCAGTCGGCAGGGTGCTCCACCCAGAGACCCTTCCCATTCAGCCCCTGGCTCCCTCTGGGGCCACAACTCTGAGAAGTCCCCTCACCTCCACCGCAGGGCTTGGAGCACAGGGACCACTTCTTCAGGGCCCACTCGTAGCCTGTGGAGTCGTCTTCCAGGACCTGGTTGTCGTCCACATTGAGCGAGTCCTCGTGGATCATGTACTTGTAGGTCAGCGAGATCCGGGTGTCCCCCTGCGGGACGACCTGCGCCCCCACACGGCCATGGGGCCCGTTTAGGAAGCTTGGCTTGGTGTGCTTACAGCCCAGCCTCGTTATTTGAGGTCGTTACGTTCTAGAATGTCCCCAGTCCCGAGCCACTGCTCGCAGGGAGCAGCGTTAGGGTCCCGCGAGGCCATGGTCATGACGTTTTCGTCAGTTGTCCGTAGGTGACCTTACTTTATGCCTCTTTGTGCTTAAAGACACCTTACTTAATATATGCTGTTAGCTCCCGCCAGCTGAGCTCGGCCAGCACCCTGGAGTGCAGGCCTGAAGGAACACGTGACAGCCCCAGGGGCGCCCTCAGCGCCTTGCTCTCGGCAGCAGCACGCAGCTCTCCTGCATCACGCCCGGGGTAATTTTAAACAGGGAAGCCCCCCAATGCATGAAAATGTGAAAAATGTTCCCCGAATACACTGCGGAAAGGACACTGGTTAACAGCAGGAGCTAAAACAAGAAGCTGAGTGTCACCTGACTCCACCTCAGCAGGGACACGCATGTCAGGGTGACAGATTTTCCGCTGTTCTGCACTTGTCTGCAAGTGACTGTGAAAATCACTTTGAGTGTAGATTTGGGGATTACAGATCCATTTCATGGAGTGGGCAAATTTACCAGGGCACACACCGCAGGTCCTGAGGCCCACCTGAGCCCTGTGCCCTGGCAGGCCGGTCACCGACACTACCTGGGGGCACAGTCCCTGCAGGCACAGCGAGGGAGTGCGCGCCCAGAGACAGCTGGCTGGGGCCCGGGTGCCTACGCCCCCACCACAGACGGCTCCCCTTAGCCTTATCTGTAGCGTTTTGATTTTTTTTACAGGTAAAATACGTTACTTAGGCAATTACAATTAATTTTTAAATAGTCCCCCCTGATGAGAAAATAAAGTCCCCCCTGTACTCCCGTAACCAGGAGCAGCGTGTGGTCTTGGACTCAGGAGCCTTGGGATCCAGTCCTGCTCAGCGATAAATAAAGTCCAGTGTAAGCTGGGTTTCGCGGCCTAACGTCTGAGCCCTGGTTGTCACTCCCAGGGTGTGGCCGGCTTTGGGTTTGATGGCAGAGGTGAAGGAGCAAGGTGGAAGGTGGCTGTCAATGTCACCCCGCAGGGAAGCCAAAACCTTTACAGGGGAGAGTTTGTTTGAGGTCCCCCAGGGGGTGACACGGGGCCAGAGCCCCACTGGCAGCTGCATGTCTGTTCCTCCCTCGGACAGATTGAGGTCCCTGGTCCACAGGACAGGTCACGGGGCCCCTGCAAGCATGGCCTGAAGGATGTAGGGGCTCCGTCCCTCACCCCGTGGCCACCGGGCCCCTGGCCGGGAGACTTACAAGCACGGCGATGGAACCGCGGAGGGGGCCCATGGTCTGCAGCGTCTCCCGGCCATCTTCGTCCCGGTACTCCCACTCCACTCCCATGGCGATGAACGATTTGGAATTGGGATCGATGTTGTTCTCTTCATTGAGAATGAACTTGCCTGTCTCCAAGTTCTTGATGGCTAAAAATGGCAAAAAGGAGCCCCCGCCATGATCACCGGGGGAGACCCAGGCACACAGCAGGGAGGGGTAGCTGATTGGGTGCACTGGTTTGGACAGCCCACAGACAGCCTACGTCACCCGAGAGCCTGGCCCGCCCTCTGCCACTCAGCTGGAACTCCTGCCTTTCCTCCAGGCCCAAGGTCCTTTCCCGGCTCTACGCCCCCAGGCCCTGGGCGTGCAGGGACTCCGCTCAGAAGTTGTTCCACAGCTATCAAGGCACCTACCTGCAGCCCGCTCCCCCTACCCCCCAACCCCGTGCAGTCTGCAGGAACTCAGAGCCACGGCTGCTCCACCCCAAAGCCCCAGAGGCAGTGCATCTCCTGGACACTAGGGCACGGGGCCGGGGTGGGGCTTCCTGCCAAGGGGTACGAACATGTACAGCTGAAAATCAGGGTCTCCTCCCATCCGTACAGTGGCCTAGCCTGGGCGCCCCCAATCTCCATAGCCCCTGAAGAGGCTTGGCCTGACAGGGGTTCACCCAGGCTCCTGGGCACCCTCTAAGAATGTCGGGGAGCTGAGAACCTGGCTGGTCAGGAAGCCCCGAGCTTCCCGCCGTGTGGAAGGAGGCACTGGGGGGCTGCTCGGTGATTTCAGGTTGCCCACGGATGGGGCACATGGGTGAGGAAGTAATTCCCTGCATAGGGCCCCTCGAACTCTCTGTGCATGTTACCAAGTGAGCCTCAGTGGGCGCCACAGGCCCTCAACTTGTCACGGGCCCTCTGTCCGTTCCTGCAGCCTGGAGTCTCGAGCAGTCTTTATTATTTTTTCCCCAGTAATCAACTCTTATATTTGCCATCTGTTTACGGTGAGTGGTACTACTGGTTTTGCATTCTGGGCTAGCCATATAGAGCTTCTTACAGTAAGGAAGAAAGAAAACTGAGCGTTATAAGAGAGTGGTCTTTGTTATGTGTCAGCTGTGATGCGAGATGGGAGGTCCTGCCCCAGTCGGACCTCCGGTGGACAGGGAAGAAGGTGGGGCCCAAACTGGGGGAAGGGACTTGTCTCTGATCCCCTCAGGGGCCCCTTGGCTCACTTTTCAGGCCCCTTGACTACCCAGGAGGTTGGGCCCGGATGCCTTTTGGGGGAGGGGTCCCGGCAGCGGTTGCCATGTGGGAAGGAGCAGCTAGACTGTGAGAACATTTGACATTTTGAGAATGACCAGAAATCTCTACTCCAGATGGAATCTCAGGAATTTAAAATCACGCTGATTGAAAATGCGCAAATACACTGCAGGAGGCCGTCCTCGGGCCCAGCTCCAGCCCTGCGGTCGGGCTGCGGGCGGCTGCCCAGGACTGGGCTGTTTGCAGACCTGCCTGCCTTCCCGTGGGGAGGGGCAGCCCCCTTAGCCTTGGGATGGGGAGTCCATGCTCTGTGGGCTGCGGCTGTGCGACACACGTCTCTCCGCAGCGGCTGCCGGGGGCCCTCTGCTCCTAACGTGCGGCCTGTCCGCCGCGAGAGGAAACCAGGAAAGGCCCACGACAATGTAGGGCCCAGCCAGGCCCGCGGCCCCGGGGGCTCGGCGCGTCCCCGGAAGAGCCGGGCTGCGGCGCTGCCGCGTTCCTGGGCTCCGTCCGAGACTCACCCAGGTGGTGGCTGGCCGTGTCTGCCTCTTGGATGAGCAGGTGCCTGGCTCCTGCCGGGATCTCAAACATCTTCACGTAGCCTTTGTAGGGATGAGAGAAGCGGGGTGGTTGGCTGCAGACAAGGCATGCAGGGCTTTGCCCTTAATGGCAGCTGCCGGGGCCCAGTGTCCCATGGGCCCTGACCGGCCACCCAGAAAGGTGACAGCCTGCCCTTGGCCATGCAGGGAAACCCTGCCGACAGCCAGCTGCAGGGCAGGACCAAGGGGTCCATGGCTGCCCCAGGCCCTGGGGGGCCGGGGAGGGGCACCCTCAGCAGGCCCCATCCTCAAACAGACATCCAAGACCCAGCACTGGCACCTCTATCCTGACTTCCTCTGCCATGGCCTCTCACCCACCCCCATACTCCCTGTCCACTGCTCAGCCGGGGGCCTGGCTCGAGTTGTTCTGGCTTAGGTTCTCCCACCTCCTCGCCCTTCCAGATCCTCCCCCGCCCCCCAGGACAGTCAGGAGCCCAGGCAGAGCCCCAAGGGTAAGCCTGGCCCACGCCCACCCACCGGGAGCTGTGGCCATTCAGGCCGCGGGGCCGAGGGAGGGCTCACTCACCCAGTTTCTTAGGTGAGCGCGTGAACATGCCCTTGACCACCTTGCAGTGGGTGCTGTCCCCTCCACACACGCCGCACTTGTCCTCCTGCTTGCTGGAGCCGATGACCCCGTCACAGCCCACCTTCTGCGGGGCAAGGGGTTCACTGAGGCCCCGTCCCCACTTGGGCTCCGGCCCGGCCTGTGGCCTGGGCACCCCCTCTTCGTGGTTCCCAAGGCAGGGGGAGGAGACGGCTTTAGGGCAAGGAGGACCCCCGTGCCCTCCTGAGGAGCAACCACTTGCCCACGCTCGTTCACGCGTCTAGACGGAGTGACTTCACAGGGCTCTGCCCAGCCTGAGTGGGGCCTCACCCCGACACTGTCCTGGCCCCGCAGGTTGGCCTCAAAATGGACACTGCTCGCCCGAGGCCTGCAGCTCGGCCCTGGCCTCCGCCCCTTGTCCGAGGGACACCAGGCGTAGTCCCCGCCCCGGCCCCCAGGGCTCCCACCCACAGCTTCAGGCTGGGTGCCCCAGCCTTCAGTGTCCTCAGAAACACAATGGTCCCTTTAGCCGGCCTTCGGGTGTCTAGGCTGGAAGTGACAAGAGCTGGGAGAAACACTTTTGCCTTCATTCTCTCAACAAATACTCTCAGCTCTGCCCACTCTGGTGGCAAAAATTATTCCACACCGAGTAGGGATGTTCCTTTGCCCAGGGTCACCTGGTGAAGAGAGTAATAAGTTCACATTCTTTTACTCCCTAATCCCTGGCAGCACGCCTTTCCCGGCACCACAGAAGCTCGAAAGGCCTGAGGTCACTTTTGTGCCAACATGCATACCCACAGCTCTCCTCCCTAGGCAGGCAAAATGACCTCTCTGAGCTGGTCTGCCCCCTGCTTCTCCTAGAGTGTGCCATAGTGTTGTGTATTTCCCTCTTTGCCTTGGCTGCCAGGAAGCTCAGAGCCACTTCTCACCTGCTCTGGCAGGACCCTTGTCCTCTCCCTTTGCTCTTTGATTTTTGACTTGGTCTTACAAGGACCTTTTGGTGCCGTGACTTGGATTGTCCTGCCGTGACTCACAATGTCTTGTCGTGTGTGGTGCACCAGGATTCCAGAGCGGCCTACCCAGGGCCACCTTGCAGGCCCGGGCCTGGGCCAGGGACCAGCAGGGGCCCATTGGGAGCCACCGGCTCCTCGCTTTGCATAAAGTGGACTTGGGTGAAGTTTTCTTAGAATTCCGAACCTATCTGTTTTAAAGTAAGAGGCTGACTTGCCTTAGTTTGAGCTGTTTCTTTTGACATCCTTGAGGTGAAGCTAAAGGTTAAGGGTTAAGAGAATGGAGGCCAAAGATAAATGTCACGATAACTAAGGAGAAAAGAAAAAAAAAAGGGTGGTTGGCTTTAAACTTTGGCTTTTCCACTGGAATTGCTTTCTGAGGGATTGAACAAAACCTTTTGCTGGATAAATGAGAACCTGAGCTATTTTTGTCTCCAAAATAAGGGGTACTCCCTCCCTCCAGCTCGAATCTTGGGCAGTCTTAGGCACCTAACAATCTCTGTGGAGGCGTCGTGGGGTAGCCCTCACGGTGTGCGGGAGCCCCGTAGGGGTTCCAGCTGAGCCGTAATTGAATAATGGACCTGTCCCGGCACATGCACATACAGGCTGGCTGCCCAGCACTCCGAGCCTTGATGGCTACATTAGGCAGCTGGGGACGGACGCTGAGACACGTACGAGGGCTTGAGATGACTGGGGAGGTGAACAGCCCTCGGGGCTCAGCCCAGAGCAACGCACTTCGACCCACTACACACTTCGACCCACTACGCGATATCCCTAGAAATCTGTTCAGGCTCTACAGACTTCAAAATAAAACTGAAATCAACAGGGGAAATTGTGCCCCCAAGGCCAGGAACTCCCAGACCCCATGGCCCATCAACACTCCTGTAGACACACAATACATAGGAAGCCTTTACTTGCAAGTTCGTATAGGAAAGATTTAACTAGAAGCGATATCAACTTAAGATGGTCAAACTGTAGCTCTTTTGATGCCTAAATTATTATTTTTGGCATGCAAAATTAGATAAAGCCAGACGCACAGCTAAACTGAACGAATGAGGCTCTTCTCTTGGTTGGAAATGAGAGGCTTTGAGGAGGAGCACAGGTTGCGTTGCATTCCGACTAGAAAACTAGAAAGGCCAGTCTCGGGCAGAGGGGACCCAGCGACTGACTGCATTCCTTGGACAAGGCAGAATTAAGGAGGCTGTCTAAAGGTGGTCCCCACTCTCTCCAGAACCCCGATGGCACCACAGGGAACTTTAACTGTTAGAACAGTGATCCTGGCCCTTTCGACCTATTCCAACGAATATAGCTACTGATTTCGGGGAGAAAAACAGCAGACTTACCAAACAGGGGCTGCTGGAAGCCTCCTGCAGAGGAAGCCAGGCCACCCTGAGAAGGTTAGAGAAGGCTGAACTGACGTTTAGGAAGAGAAGAGGCACAGTGGCCGGCGCAGGGCTGCTCCGAGGACTGTGAGGGGCAATTTTCTCTTCTCCTTACTTACAGTTCAGGAGCAGTTGAGATCATCTTGAAAGGGGAAGCCACTAGGGTCCTCGTAGGTACTGGGACCACTTTATCTGTTCTTATCCCTGCCCGACGGACAGCCTCCTCCTTCAGAGCAAAGCTTCCGTAAGAATGGCAGGGGCATGATATCAATGTCTGTTTTAAAATCAGAACATGTTCCCTTCCAACTAGGGAATGTTATGGGACAATATATATTTTTGCCAATCAAATCTGCTCCAATTCACCTGGTAGGTCAAGGTTTGCTTGAAATCAATGACGCCCACACGTCATCCTTTTCCCAGAAGGGGGTGAAATGTATTTAGAACAAAATGAATCAGGCACTGAGTTAATTGGGGGAAACAATGGTTTTCAAGGAACCTCCACAAGACGAAACTAATCTTGCCCTGACCAGGCTGGCTCAGTGGCTTGGAGCACTGTCCCATAAAAGGAAAGGTCAAGAGTTCAATTCCTGGTCAGGGCACATACAAGTGGCAGCTGATTGATGTTTCTCTCTCACATCGATGTTTCTCTGCCTCTCTTTCTCCCTCCCTTCCCCTCTCTAAATCAGTGTGTCCTCCAGTGAGGATAAAAAAAAAAAAAAAAAAGCGGAGGAAACTAACCTTGAGACTGCCTGAACGTTTATCTTTCCTCCGTGACTAACTTCCATGAAATCCTGAGGGGTCGCTTGACACAGACCCTCCTTCTCTTGGGGGCAGCTTCCCTCTCACTACTAGGCCTCCTAAAGGACCAGGGCTGCTGGGAACACAGAAGGTGGGTCACTAGCCGGACACTAAAGACTAGAGTTACAGGATGAGTATTCCACCTGTGGGGACGAAGGTACTGGGTGTTCCTTGTATGGAGAGGTGAGGGGGTTCCCAGGTAAGGCCGGCTAAGGCTGAAGGTCATTAAGTGAGGGACACCTTGCTTGAATGGGCCATATTTGTTGGGGCACCAGGTGCCTGCAGGGTGACTCAGAACAGCCCAGAGACTTGGAGGGATGCCCCTAACCCTTGGCTTGTTTTGTGACTTTCTCTCCGTAGAGGGGACACTAGTCCACTGTACCTTGAGAGACCATTTTGGAGTGCACACTCGCCAACTGGGAGAAATTTGATCTGAGTCCTTCAGGAAAAAGACTAATCTTCTTTTGCAACAGACTGGCCCCAGTATAAACTGGGCAATGGAGAGATTTGGCCAGTTAATGGCACTATTGATTTTAATACTGTCCTGCAGATAGACCTGTTTTTCCATTTCCAAGAGAAGTGAATGGAGGTTCCAAACATCCAAGCCCTTATGGCTCTCAGAAATGACCGTAAGCTATGTACTGGCTACAAACTAGGTCTCTATAATTGCTACAGAGTCTGAAAGAAAAAAAAATAGACCCAGATGGAAGGAAACATTCCCAAAACAGGCGAATTAATCTGTCAGCCCGTCAGCATTTGGGCAGCAACCTGATTCTTGAGGTGTGAAAAGTAACTGCTCTTGTTTTACAAACAAAGTCTTTACAGGGCCTGTGACAGGGCCGGCAACTGGTCGGCGACGGGCCTCCGGAAACCATCCAGAGCCCGCCAAATCTTATCTGGGCCATCTTTTAAAATGCAAGTTTCTGAGAGGTATCCTTCTTGAAAGAAAAAAAAAATCCTTAGCTATCTGAGCAGGTCAATTTAACTTATTTCAGCTCTTACAACATCGATTCCTGGACAAATCTTAAGTTCACCTACTTTTGGTCTTTTTATTACAGAGAAGCTAGAAAATACATTTGGACTTGTTAATAAATATCTTGTAATTTATTAGAAGTATGTCTCTTAAAAGTGTCAGTGTGTTTGCCAATGGAGAAGCCTCTAGAAGTTTCTAGAAGTTATGAAATGCATTGCCACTCTAAAGAATGCTAATTGCTTTCTTTTTAGCTGTCACTAAAAACAGGTTTCTAAGACTTAGGACTTCTAAGTTACAAAGAAAGTGCACGGTTTTGCTTATAGAAGTTACAAAGTATGGACATACTTGTTGAAGGAAAAGGAGGAGAGTGAGTTGTTCTAAAGTTGGTTATTTCTGAATGAGAAGAGATAAACTAAAAGAATTTAAACATCAATAATAAACTAATACAGAGCTGGAGTTTGGTTCTGTTCCACTCTGTTAAAAGGACAAAGATTAACCTCCTGCTTTCTAGATATAAGGAAACTCATTTTTCCGTTAAAGAAATTTGGTGAATTACATATTTTTCTTTCTACCTGATACCTCCAGAATTTGGAAACTCTTAGTGACTGAATATTATTATTTTCATGGCAATATATTTGTTTGCATGAATCCAATAAGAATCTGATTTCTTCATAACAAGACACATAAAACCAGTTTCCAATTGTGGTGTTATTAATCAAGATTTTGACTGGAATGTCATGTCTGAGAGAGACATGGCTAGACTCTGGATGTCACCAGAAAGCTTTAAGGAAAGAAGATTGACTTTGAAAGCCAATAAGATTCCTTTGGAGAAATGGCTTGGTACCTTGCTTATTTACACGGTTCATGGCAGTCTTTCCAGGTAAGGAGAGGCTGCTTTCCTGGGAGATGGTAAAGAAGGACACTCAAGACCATCTGGGGCTCCTTGAGAGCCTGAAGCACCCAAACCTGTAGGTGTTGTGGGGAAAGCCTTCTGGCAGCTGTGTGGCTTGGCTTCTTCACCCTGTAATGAAAGCTCATTCTGGAGGTTCCTTATGAGATTCCAGGCGAGCAGATTTCAGGAAGCCTGTCCGATCATTGCTATTTCTGGTGTTTATTCAAATCATCAGGCCAAACTGAAACGATCTGATGCAGTAAATGGGTGGCCTTAATTTGGCTCTTTGATAAAATGAAGGTGGTTTTGGTAGGGGAATTATGTTTCGATAGACTATAATACACAGTGGTGGATATTAGACTCTAGTTCAGTTAATTGTCTTCATTGTTTTATTTTTCACCAATGAACTGAACTGGATCCTGAATTTTTCTAGTTTTCTTAAATATTTGGCTACAACCCTGCAAACTAATGTTTCATTTTTCTCCCATCCTTGGACTTGGAGTTATTGAGAGCTCCAATAGTTTTTTTTTCCTTCCGTCGAACCATTTGTCGTAATTCTTGTCATTCTAGCATTTGCCCCCAATAATACGGAGATTTGTAACACATTTTGTCTTCACCAGGTTACGAGCCCTACTCACACTCTGGGAAGACCACGCCTTGCCAACTCTGGACACCATCACACCTTCCTTCCATGTCCAGGGCTCCTCATCCCTCTGCCAGAGAGCAAGGATTTCTTGGCTCTGAAGGAAAATGTTGCCCCTCTTCAGCAGGAAGCAGCTACAGAAGAAGTCCTGCACCCTCTTTCCCTTAGAATTCACAGTCAAGGTCCTTCAGGGGGGAATGTGGTAGGCGGCCATGAGCAGAGAAAGGATTTGGGGCCAGGTACTTAAGGTCACCAGAGCAAAAAGCCCGGGGTACCTAGCAATGGGCAAAACAGTGAAAACAAGGACCTTGCCCCCAGGGTCATCCTTCCTCCCCTAGCATATCGCTGGTCATGTGGTTTAAGCCCCCTGACCTTTCCTCCCCTGGCATGTTGCTAGTCATGCAGGTTAGATCCCCTTAGAGGGCGAAAAAAAAGTGGGCTGGAGGAAAGTCCTTATGCATTAAGCCCCCAGAACAATGAGGTTCTGACCCGCATCGAATGCATCTGGGCCTCAGTTGTGTTTCAGCTTCAGGCCCAGAAAAGCAGCAAAACCGAAGTGATGCCACAGCTGACCCCAGGACAAAGGCACTGACTAATGACTCCTGCCCTGGAGCTGGCCAATCAGCGGAGACCATGATCCTGAAAGGGCACACCTGGAAAGCTGATGCATATTCTATTGGGATCCTCCCCGAGACCTCCAGGTAAATGTCCTCCAGCTGGAGGGCCCAGTGCTGCCTCCCCATCCCCGCTCCTCCTGCCGGGCACGTCACCTTTACCCTTCTCTCTCCTAAGCTCCAAGGGCCCCTTCTTTCGCCTCTTTTATGTGTTTCCTGAGCCCATTTCTTCTACCACTCACTTCTTCTACCTTGATAACTTTCTAAATACACTTTCTCTCACAGTTTGAGTATTGGTTCTGAGTTCTTTCCTAGCCAGAACTCAAGTACCGAGGCTGCTGAGCCAAGGGCGGGTCTGACCACACCGGTCTAACACCTCGTGCTGTTTTTGCTCCCGCCAACGCTTTGAGGGCAGGGGCTCTAGGCCGACGAAGGGGCTACAGAGCAGCGGTTCGCACACCACTTTTCAATGTGATTGGATACCTCCAATCAAGCTTTGGTTTTTATTGATCTATAAGCCTTTTGAATCATTTTTGGAAGTGAGCAGGGTGAAAAACAATCAATAAAATGAACATGTTCATTTTTATTTTAACACTTTCTGATGAAAAAAATTAGCAAAAAAAAAAGGCAGGGGAGGAAACATGATAAACTGAGGGTAAAATTGGTCTCTTAAAATATACAAGTCTGAGTTGAAAGCACTAAACCTGCCACTTCCCGGCCATGCAGTCTTAGAGAAACTGTTTGTTTCCACATGGGCAGCGTGGAGTCAGAGCAGCTTGCCCTGTGTCTGTCGGGGTGTCGTCAGAGTGAGAAGTGGCAGCCCTGCAGACAGTCACATGCTGCCGGGCCCAGAGTGTGGCCTCAGTGAAGGACACAGATGATGCTGAGGGGACCACGGCAAGGAGGAAGAGGAGGAGGACAGGAGGAAACCCGCTTGCAGGTCAAGGCAGTGGTGATACTGTGATTTATAATAAATACATATTGGGATTCATCCATTTCTGGCACAGAGGTCCTAAAACGCTAGGAATTTCCTGGCTAGGAATTGCCTGTGCCGACAGCTGCACAGGTGTCTTTCATTAAGCTAACGAGTGACTTCTGGCCTCGTCTAAGGATGGGGGCTGGTTGCCAAGAGAACCCATCGTGGGCTGCAGGGTTGGCAGTTTCGGTCCCACCCCCTGGCCTCTAGGGAGGGCCTGGATATTGAACCAATCACCGAGGGCCAATGACTTAATCAGCCATACTGTAAAGACAGAATAAACAGAGCCATGTTCGCATGGGGTAGGAGGGGAGCCGCCACTTCACGGGAACTGCATTATACCTCCAACCTTCGGGATGTTAAAATGGCAGGATAACCTTTGGAGAGGGGCTAACCAACCTTTTGCCCCAAAGACCCGTTTGCAAAGCTACGAAGAAAGCAGTTATTAGGACTAGTGGACGGATGACTATTAGACTGAAAGTTAAAAACACTGTTTAGAATTAGCATCACTGTAATGATATTTGCATCAACAGAAATACCTTCCTCTACTGATGTCATCATTCCCCTTCCCTTTCCCATAAATACCCTTTGTCTTCATCTCCTAATCAGAACACTCGTTGGGGTTCTGCCTAAATCAGTAATTCCAGAATAGCTATCCTTTGATGCTTGTGGCCTCTTAGTTTGAAAGGCCTTTACTTTTTAGGTTAGCACATCTGGCATCGCAAACAGGATCTAACATGGCCTCACCCTCATGATCTGCTGCCTCTGGGACCCAGGTACCACACCTGCAGGGCCTCTTTTGTGCTCACCGCTTCCCTGGACTGCTGTCTCATTGACCGTGATGGCCCCTTAGGGTCGGACCTCTCTCCTTCTCAGGTTGAGGTCAACTGCCTTTCCCTGAGAGGAGAAGGGGTTTTTCCTTCAAGGAGGGGGACTGCCCAGGTGCTGGCAGGTGTTGTGATGTCTCAGGAGCAAAGGGGTGCCATTTCCCAAAAGATGGGCACCCATTTAATTGTGCCCCTTTGTTTCCTTTTCTTGTCTCTGTTTGTTACATTTGTCATATGGAAAGTATATCGTAAAAGGAAAGGGATCCAAACCACCCTGAGACAATGCAATACACTCTTTGCTTAATAACCGAAAGTGTTTAAAAGAAAAAAATAACTTCTCAATGAATCCTAAATGAAATTTTGGTCATCTGGGTAGACACTTTAGAATTTCTTACTGTTTGTCTTGCCTAAATCCTGACAAGACATTTAAAAGGATCTAATAACTCTATGATCACAAACTTGGCAAAGTTAAAAGCCTAATAAGAAGTCCTTTCAGTGATGTCCAAAGTCTTCCTACAGATACCAGAAATGTAAACATAGCCCACAGCTGCCCGAGACTAAACAAACCAAAGGGAAAACAGAGAGAGAGAGAGAGAGAGAGAGAGAGAGAGAGAGAGAGAGGAGAGAGAAGAGAGATTGCTTTTCAAAACACGAGGAACTAAATGGGTTCGCTCGCCTAAGCAGCCGCCCCTCCTTAAAAATTGTTTATCAGGGACAAATACAAATCTTAAAGGTTTAGCCATTTGAATGAACTAACGTCTCCCAGCTATTATAAATTAATGAGATTTGCTGTGCCTGTCTCATGGTTAATTATTATTATTATTTTTTAAGTAAAATGATCCAGTCACTGGTTGTGTCTATATATGCAGAGGAAATTAATAAAATTGGTTTATATAAAAAAGCTCTGTTTAACTGGCTTAAAGAACTTAACCACTTATATAAATTAAGAAATATAACAAACAAACACAAAAGTTTTCAGGATAATGTGATCTGGGAAAAGATTAAATATCAAAATTGATTTGTTTCTTGGTTTAATTAAAATAGCAATGTTATTAAAGTTGGCAACATTTAATATAATATTTTTATTTTATCTGCCTGTACAAAAAAAGAAGTTCATGCTATCTCTGTTATAGGGTCTGTCAACAGGACAAGAGCTTGGGATAATAATTAACTTTGTCTAATGTCTCATAAAATTTTGGAGTAAGCTAAATATAATCACAGAAATTTAATAAATTAAATAGATGTCAATGAAACAAAAGGTTTGTTGGTGAAAACTTTCAACAATTGTTTGATGATATATGTACTTAAAAATAGTTTCCCAAAATCTTTTGGTAACTTGAAGCCCTGGATTTCTGCTGAGTTAAGGTAAAGGATGACAACGGAAGCGGCCCTCTGCCTTCCTCCGCGGTGCCTTCCCGGGCTGCCCGCCCTGCCGACGCTGACCAGCTGCGCCACAAGGGAGCCGCAGAGTTCTGATGGCAAGATATTCGAAATCGATGTCGAAACTGCCCATCGATCTGCGACTGTCAAGGCTCTGTTAGGTGATCTGGCAACGGGTGATGGCCCAGTTCCTATACCAAGTGTTGATGCGGCAACTTTAGGAAAGGTCACTCAGTGGTGCACCCGCCACTAGGATGATCTGCCTCTGCCTCCTGGGGCAATGAGAACACAGAGGAGTGAACGGATGAGATCCCTGTCTGGCACCAGGAATGCCTGAAAGCTGAGCAAAGGGCACTTTCGAACTCATTCCGGCTTCAAACTATTTAGGTATCAAAGGTTTGCTTACATTACATGCAAGGTTGTTGCCATTATGACCAAGAGGAATACTCCTGAAGAGATTTGCAAGAACTTCAATCTCAAAAATGACTTACTGAAGCCCTGGCCGGGTGGCTCAGTTGGTTGGAGCATAGTCCGGTACACCAGAAGGTTGCAGGTTCGATCCCCAGTCAGGGCACACCCCTAGGTTGTGGGATCGATCCCTGGTTGGGGCATGTATGAGAGGCAACTGATTTGATGTGCTTTCTCTCTCTCTCTCTCTAATCAATAAACATATCAGGTGAGAGAAAAAAATGACTTTACTGAAGAAGAAGAGGAAGACCAGGTATGCAAAGACCAGGGGTGTGAAGAGAGGTGACATGTTGTGCCTGACACTGTAACATTGTAAGGGCTGTTCCAAATACTAGTTGCGCTGCTCTGTTTGTAACTGTTAATACCAGACCAATGGTAGACAAATGCAGTGGTAAATCCACTGCACTAGCAGAGAACGGCCCTTATCACACGTGCAACCCGGGAACGGATTTCAAGCCCCTGGCTGCATCTCCTCCGGTACGGTCAGAAGCTTCCTTTCTCTTTGCTCTGAATCCTACTGAATTGTGGGTTCTCTGTAGCAAGCGGCATTTTGGGCTTTTCCTCTTTTTGCAAAGTGATTTCTGCCCAGTTTATTGTCTAGTTAACTTTAGTGACCTTTTAAGAGATGGTGCTGTAAATAAAACAACTTGCAGAAGTTTTCTAAAATAGAAAAAAAGATGAAAATGATTGAATATTTAGATCATTTCCAAATAAGATAAAATACTGAAACATTAATTGCTAGGTAAATCTAAGTTTACATACTTTGGGTTCTTAGTACAGAAAAACTAAAGATATTTGGGTTGGTTAATAAAAATGTTTTATGCTAGGTTAAGGAAACATGTTCCTAAAAATTATAAAATATATTTGTCAGTGAAAGAACCTATATTTCTAGAGGTTATAAAATGTATTTACAAATTTGCCAATCTACTGAATGCTAATTGCTTACTTTTCATTTTCACTAAAATTAAGGGGTTCTAAAGGTTAAAGATTCTAAATAATGTGGAAGAAATTAATATGACTTTTCAATACAAAGTGATAGAAGATATGGAGATATGTTTTCACTAAGGAAAATGAATGTAATTTTATCCTGGTTATTTCAGAATGGGAAAAGAGAAAAAAAGAATTTTAACTCATAATTAAGCTGGCTAAAGTTAAATTGTTATTATAAAGGTTTTAAAAGAATTAACTAAGCTTTAATATTGTTGGTATGCTTGTGTGAAGCTAAAACAACGCCATTTCTTTGCTAGAAGAACAAAATTGTCCTCTATTATTTGTTACGTTTAGTAAAAAAATTACAAAAGGAAACAAAGACTATATTTCATTTAGTTGATTTCCTGGACTCCGTGTCAGCAGGTCTTTAACTGCTTAAGGAAACCGAGGCTTCCTCAGGCCGAAAGAGCTGGGTTTCACTGGCAGCTCTTCGGTTCTCTGCGTCCGCCTGCGACGCCTGTGCCGCCGGGGTCGAACGAGTGACCCCAGTATATTGCTCCGCAATAGCCTGTGATTTGATCTGAACAGGCGAGTTTAACCTGTTGGAATGTTTGACAAGATTTCCGAGACCAGGTTGCAAATGAAGCCTAGCTGACCTGGGGGCACCTCGGGATGTCCCGAAGGGTCCCAGCGCCTCGGAGACGCTCGCTCTCTTCAGGGAAGGTGGACGCTGAAGAGTGAGGCTTACCTGGCATGTCAGGTTACATGGGAAGCTGGTCACAATAGATCATGCTAAAGCCTTCATTACGTTTATGTAGACAGGTTATTAATACAAATGTTATAAAAATTATATAAAATTCTTAAAACTTTAACACGTCCTGCGAGACTTATGTCTCTTATTATGTCTTTAAACTGTGAACATCCAGGACCTAACCAAAACATTGTCCACAGATACTGCAGAGGAAAAAAAATGGGACTTTTGAAAACACAAACTGCTTTATAAGTTACCTTGCCAAAATTAACTTATAAAAGAGTTATATGCTTTTTGTTTGTTTGATAAAACTACTAAAAAACAATAACGATGAGACAAAATGACTCTCTACAGGAAGTAGGGTGTGCGCTTTCAGCAGAAAAAGGCCTGGAGCAAGGGGCTGTTCTTCTGTTGAGGGGAAGGAGGATCAAACGTGCCTTTTGGATAAGGAAGAATCTAAAGACACAGGTAGTTTTTCTAGTTAAGAGAGAAAAAGAAAAAAGAATTTTGTCCTAGAAGAAAATGATTGTTTAAAGAGAAGGGTAGAATGAAGACTGAAAGATGTAGGTAGGTAGGAAGGTCCGTGGAAGGGGGTCTTCAGAAGGTTTGTATACAGTCAATCTGTCTAACATTAGAATGTATAATCAAGCCAATTGCGTTCTTTACACATATGTATGATGTACGTATGTGACCGTGCCAGATCTTTAACCACAGCCGTTCTTACGTCTTTTGCCATTTGCAGACAATTACTGTTTTATTCTGATGCTTTGGCAAAAAAAAAAAAATATTCCTACTGTAGAGGGAATCAAGGCTGATACCAAAGATGAAATGCTAATTGCCCTGACTTATGATGTAAATGCTTCTCTCCCACCTCTGTAAGCCCTTTCCGTGCCAAATCTATACCACGCCTCCCAATACCCTCCCCCACTTGGCCCAGCATAAAAGGAATGCGGGGCTATTGTTCTGGGCTCAGAATTTGGAGTTTGTCTCCTCTGGGCCCCTTCACGTAAATAAAGATCGTGCTCCTAAACCCCTCGGTGTCTGGTTGTTTCATTTTTCCATAACACTACCAATGTGTTTTGTCTTCAAAGAGATTATACCTTAAAAACATAGCACTGAACTTGGTAAAGATTTATAGAACTCCAAGGGAACACTAGATGCCTAAAACTGCTCACAAGAAGATCAAGGTCAACAAGAATGAGTAACATGGGAGTGAATGCACTGATAAGGGAGATTTAATTTTTATGACTTTGATATGAAATGTTAGTGGTGTTTGATCTTTATTTTCCAGATAGGAGAGAATGAAGCGGGCAGCCTCTGTGGGGACAGCTGGCCTGAGATTCTGGGCCAGGCCTCTACAATCTACCCCTTTATTTTCCTTTTTCCCTTACTTTAGTTCCTTCCTTTCTCACAAATGCTGTGCAAGGCCAAGTGCTCACCATGACAGTTATTGTTTCCTTTTTCGTCTTAATTTCTCTCTGGGATAACTCAGATAACTCAGTCTTGGGCCTCATCTTTAACCCTACTTCACAGGCCAAGGCACACAGCTGGCCACACACACACACACACACACACACACAGAGGCAAGGGTGTCCCGGGCCCGGCGGTGCCAGCCCCAGGGAAGGCACCAGATTTGGGGAGACTCTTTTTCCTCGGGCAGCTGTTGCAGCAACCACCAGGGCGGCACCCGGCCCGAGAAACCTTTGAGTTCCCTCACGTGAGCGACACTAGGAAACAGAGCTCCTTTCGCCCACGTCCTAGTGAAGCAGGCTGGTTTGCTCTGCTGCTAACACCTCTCGTTGCATTTGCATAAAATGCCTGTGGTAAAACAGGGACAAAACTAGGCTGAATCCGGGCACAAGCCAAATGATCACACAGGCCGCCTGCAGACCGCTCACGGCTCTTTACGGTCACGATTCTTGAACCCCTTACTGCCCTCAGGCGACACCTTCAGGTTCAGATTTAGTCTTCAAATTGGACTCAGCATTGTGTTTGTTATTAGAGAGAATTTCGCTGTTATAAAACTTGGTCCGTTTTGCACAGCTCAGTGCTATAGAGAAACCGCTCCGACAACGGCTGCTCAACGTGTCGAGACAGTCCCCAGGCCTGTGAAACCCCACGAGGAACCTCCAGGACCTCCAGGCGGCGTTGGCCCTCGGCGGACCCTGGCGGCACAGCCTTCCTCTGTAATGGGGCTCTTGTCGCTCAGCTGTGGCCGAAGGCTCCGAAGGAGAACGCGCCTCCTTCTGAGGACGAGCCTTCCTGGCCTCGAGGGGCCGACGATGGCCCGACGTTCTGAAAGCCAGACTTGCAGCCATGGAGCGCAAGTGACGCTTCTAACAACTTCTCAGCTGCTGCTTCCTGATAACTGATCAGTGGCGCCTTCAGGGAAGATCCTCATCCAAAGGGAGAAACACAAAAAACAAAAAAATGGGGCCCTCTTCAAAGAGAGCCGGAGCTGCCACCCACCGAGAATGGCCTCGCACGTCTTATGCCTCAGACCTTGGAAGGTTAAACAGGGCGGAATGACCTTTGGACGGGGCCTAAGATTACACTGTGCCCGGGAGACCTGTCTGCAAGGGCGGGGACAAGGCAGGTACGATGACTCCTGGACTGATGGCTGTTGGACTGAAAACTAAAAACCTGGTTTAGAATTCACATTGCATGTGCGATGTTACCTGCACCAGCAGAAATGCCTCCCTCCGTGGACGCAGTTGCTCCTCTTCCTCTTCTCACGCACACCTTTCGCCTCTGTCTCCTCACCAGGCCTCTGCCCGAACCAGAGCTTGCTGAAGGGCTGTCCTTTGATCTCAAATAAACACTTGTTGCCTCTCATTTTGAAAGGTCTCTCATGTCCAGGTTAACAATACCTACATAATGAGGCCTCCCTCGGAAACCCAAAGGCCGGGGTCTGGAGTTTCTGGGTTGGTGAACAAGTGGGGATTTGGGGAGAAGGGTGCACCTGGAGGCAGCATGGAAGCCCCTGCCTCTTCCCACATACCTGGCCCTAGGTTCTTCCAACTGGTTGTTCCTGAGCTATATCCTTTCATAATAAATTGATGATCAAGTAAGTAAAACATTTCTCTGACTTCTGTGAGGGGCCCTGGCAAATTCATCAAACCCACGGAGGAGCTCGCGGGAATTTCCAATCTGTAGCTGGCTGGTCAGGGGCACAGCTGGTAACTGAACTCTCTGCTGCTGGCGGAAGGGGCACGGGTCGTATTGTAAGTCTAAGTCCTTAACCGTGGGCTCCAATGCTGTCTGCGGGGAGGTGGTGCCAGGACTGAGTTGAGTTGTAGGACGCAGAATTGCTTGCTGGTGTGGGAGAACCGCATACTGGAATTGGGTGTAGGACGTCAGGGGTGCACTTCTCTAGGAGAAGGGTTGTCCCAGCCTGTCCTCCGAGGGGGCAACTCTCAGGTTTCCTCAGAATAACCAGGCGTGAAAAGACGCAGAGCTGCGGAGGCAGGTGGCTGCCCCCACGGACGTGCACAGGTGCCGGTGCAGGAAGCGGTCAGCAGGGCCGGCCCCGCTCTGAAGCCCGACTTGCCAGGGGCCAGCCCACGGAGACCGCGTGCCTTTGCTGAGGGCCGGCTCCTAGGCGCTCCCCCGGCCCCTGTGTTCCTTCTAAAAGGCCTACAGCCTGCGTGCAACCGAAGACAGTGACTGGAAATGCAACTGGCTGGACGCGAAGGACACCGGACAAAGAGAAACTGAGGCGGCAGGATATGTTTGAGGACAGTGGCCCTGAGCTTTGGTTCTGTGAATCACAGAAGGTTAACAAAAAGAAAACCACTGAACTACTCGATCTGTCCAAAGTCAAGAGACATTAAAATGGTCTGTCATCACTTCTCCTCTGTTCTAAGACACATTTCCTTTCATCCTTTACTGTGTCTGAAATCAGGGCATGTCTAATAATTGCCACGTAGAAGAGTGTGGGACAGCGGATTTCTGTCTGGTCAGCTGCTGGCCAGCTTGTGTCAGGTGGTGCGACCTTCCAGGCCCTATTCCTGGCTCAGGAACAACCGTCTGTGAGCATCTACAGATGTTCAGGATACGCTATTTACTATCCAGCTGCCTGTACGGGAACTAGGGGGAAGCCACACCAAGACTTTACCCAAGTCCAAGGGGCCAGTGAAGCACACTTCTGGCCTGGATCACACCTGAGATTCTGGAGGGGTTAATGGGGCAAAGACAGCTCAGGCTGGAGAGGGCCATGTGTCCCCAAGTGGCTCTGCATGGCTGCAGACATCTCAGGCCAAGGTGGGAGCCGCTGGAGGTGACGGTGGCGCCATCGCACCTCGACGGCCACAGAACCAGGAGGTGGGGCTTCCCCCCCATGCCCCGCCCTCCCCGGGGCTGCCCGCTGGGAAGCCCTCCCCATGAGTTAGGAGATCGGGACCTATGTGAGCTTACTTCAATAGCTCCCTTTTCATCGCAGATTTTAGGTGACAGAGCTGGTAGTGTGTTATCACTTTATCAAGACAAGATGACGCCACGAGCCTCGTTTAATCGGTGCTCTTTTGACCCCGTGCGGCGTGCGTATGTTACGGGTGCGCTCCTGTTCATTCTCCTGAACCGTCTTTTGATGTCGTTTCACTTTTAACCTTCCTGAGTCATTGTGTTTTGACACTTTCTAATTGACAGCACCCACTTGGATATTATTTTTGACCCAGTATTAGATCCCTTTGAAAGAGGAGTTTCGCATTCACTGTGGGGGCAAGACTCGCAGTTCATCGCGTTCTACCCTCAGCTTCCGTGTTTTCAATCTTTCCTTCTGTCTCCTCTGTTTTCTAACTTTTGCCGTGTGAACATATATAAATGTAAATGTACGTTGGTTCTAATTATGTAAAAACTACGCTGTTGCTATTACCATTCCCAGTCACCATTAATCCATGGAATAGTTCATCTCTTCTTCAGTCGTCAACGTCGGGAGTGCAGCTAGCTGCTCCCACCGAGATGGTAAGTCACTGCTCCGACTTCTCCGTTATGTCTGCAGCCATGCTCGCAGCTGCCATTTAAAGCTGCTTCTACACTAAATGTTTCCTGTGCTCACTGCCTGCATCAGTCGCAGTGTTTGTTTTTTTTTTTTTGTGGGGGTGGCGTTGTTTCTTTGTTTTCGGGTTTTTTTTTTTTCAAATTTTCTGTGTCTGTGATGGCCCAGGATTAGCCAGTTCCTGGAGATGGCAAAGGGCTAGTATGGGAGCAGGCCTTTCAGATGCAAACCCGCCGACCCCCAGCTACTCCCTTTATCTCTCACCCATGAGAACAAAATGTCCCCTGCCCAGCATCGTCCCAGGACCAGGCCAGCAGGCAACTAGACACCAGCCCGAGAGCTGAAGCCGGCTCGAGTTCTTCAAACTGGCCGATCCTAACTGGCTCCCCTGCCCTGCGCTGCCTTTCCTGTGAGGACCCCATGACAGCTCTGGACTGGGCCTCTCCTGTTCCGTCTGCCTCCTGACCAAGCTGGCGCTTCCCCGTGTGGCCTGCAAGGCCTGGCATGCCCTTCTCTTGGGAACTGTGAGTAACGAGTTCTTCTTTCAACAGCATTGGCCTCTGTGGGTCCTTGCTGTCACCTCCATAAATCAAAGTCCCATGGATACAGAGGAAACACTGCTGCCTTCCTCGCTGAGCATTCGGTTTCACTCTCCCAGCACTCTGGGTGGCCTGCCTCCCCGCGGGGATCAGGCTGAGCCAGCCTCCTGCCACACGGCCCCCATGTCCTGGAGACGCCATCTTCACCTCAGGCTTCCTGCAGCTCTAGGTCCTATGTGAGTGAGTGACGGGAGGCTCTGAGTGTGTCCGGGCTGCCCCGCACCCCACCTCCCGGGCGGGCAGCCCCACCCCTCCTCCAGGTGCCTGCATCCTGCCCGCTCTCTGCCAGTGGCTCCTGGGAGAGTCAGCCTTTATGACACCTGTCCCTGGTCCTGTCTACACAAACTACACAGGCTTTCAGTGGTTTCTAGGGAGTCTGGCAGGGACAAGCCTGTGTCCACGCTACTGCTGCATGCGGAGGCCACCCCACAGTGGTTTCTTGTGTCAGCCTCAGATTGAAGCCAAAGACATAATAATAACAACAGAAAACACAGCAGGCGTTTCTACAAAGAGCCCAACCAAGGAGGTCCATGGGGGGCCGCCCTGGTCAGGAGTAAGCTGTCCGGTCCCATCGGCGTGCAGGGATGTGGCCGCGCTCTGAAGGGGTCACCTGAGGACCTCGCGTTTAGTTAAAACCACGGGGGGAGCGCATAAAAGTCATGCTCTGGGCCCGGCCTCCCCCCAGGAATCAGCTCCTCTCAGGAGGGGCCCCAAGTCCCCCACGCTGCTCCGTGGTGCCCTCAGGTTTGAGAGCCTCTGGCTGGCGGGGGGAGGGCAGCTAAACCTGGGCCGGGAGCCCACCCTGTTCCAGGCGCCACTCCTCGAGCCCTGCACGGCCGACACTGCAGCCCTGAGCCCCCAGGCTGGTGCCGGGACACTCACCCTGCAGTCCCCTCGCACGCAGACGCTGAAGGCATCCTTGTAGGAGCAGCGCGTCCCGTCGTGCACCATGCGCTTCATGGACACGACCTCCCCGGTCTCCTTGGACTCGCAGTAGAGATGGCACCTCTCCTTGGCTGCAAGGGAGGGAGCGGGTGTCAGGGAGGGGGCGGGCTGCTAGCTCACCTCCCTGTCCAAGTCCGAGCAAGAGGAACGCTCAGGGGGGCCTTCTTAGGGCTCACGGCCCCGCTCCCCCAGGTCACCTGCCCTGGGGCAGGAACAGGAAAGGGCAGGGGCCTGCAGCCCCTTCGAGTCTGTCTCAGGGCCTTGATCCTGGGGGCTGACTTAGGAAAAGCTCTGCCGCTGGGCGGCCCAGGTCTCAGCCCCTACGGCCCTGACACCGGCGGGAGGTGAGTGGCTGTTTGCCAGCGCCCCACCTGAAGACCCCCTTCAGTCAGCCTTCCCTGAAACCCCAATAAAGCTGGATGCCCTTGACCCAGCTTTGGGTCCCTGGCGTCTTTCCTTCTCAGATGTCACTAAAACACTGATGGTTACTTGATGGCTGTCTACCCTGCCCGCCAGGCTGCACCCCTCCCTGCAGGGCGCTCCACGGGTGTCACACAGGACGATGTGGACAGCGGGCCCAAGGGGACAGCAGGGCCTGTGCTGGCAGCCAGCCCTGCCCAGTGCCTGGAAGGAAAAGAGACTGTGTTTAAAATTCCATCAAGGCTAAGGGGATCCAGATGGAATACAAACACTATCACGCCGGAAGCTACCAGACTTTTCCATTCCTAGAAGGCAGTAAATGCCTTTTCATGAGTAAAGCAGTTCAAGTTACGGTTTTTGACACTGAGTCCTGAATGAAAGACGAGAAGCCTGGAGGCAGCCTGGTTCCTCGGCAGGGTCCAGCCCTGCTGGCCTTAGCAGCACCCCGGCAGCCTCCCCCACGGCTGGAGGCAGCAGGGCTGCGACTGGTCGACTGGTCGAGCTGCCGGCTCTCCCGCCTGCACCCCTGGCCGGGCCTGGTGCTCTGGCCCCTGTGGGACTGCAGCCCTGCCCGAGCTCCCAGGCCCAGCCCCAGTGGCCCCAGCAGTCCCCCAGGGGCTCTGCTGGCGGCCCTGTGGCCAGCAGCCTGGCTCACGCAGGCTCCACAGCACAAGGAAGTTCGAGCCCCCGGCCAGCCACCCGACTGTCCCTGAGCCTCACCCCGCCCTCCACATGGAACCTCACCGTCCCGGTGCTCGTGGGGCAGCCAGTGGTGCTGGGCATCGCCGTGCTCAAAGTACAGGTCCCACTGCCGGCACTGCTGCTCGCGGAAGTCGGCCAGGCTGTCGGGGCAGCCCTGGGGGTTGCAGAGTTGGAAGTCGTAGGCGAGGCCTGAGCAGGTGCGGCCCCCGTTGGCCGGGCTGGAGGAGAGAGCGGAGGCCTTGCAGTTCGGCGCCACCAGGAGGAGGCCGACCCTTGGGGCACCACTTGTGGGATCTGGGGGATCCCTACTCTCAGGTGCCAGACAGCTCTGCTGGGCGAGGGCACCCAGCCCTGCCCGTCCCAGCCAGAGGGCCAGGGCAGCCCCCAGGCTCCCTCAGGGCCCCGTGCTGCCCCCTTCACATTGGCCTCTGGGCCTGCGCTGGCCAGGACGGGAGCTCCGCGCAGTTCCACAATGGCAGCACCCTGCCTCACGGGCTCTTCCCCGGTGGGGGTTCCCCCCGCCCCGAGTCTGTAACCCCCTCGCCTCTCCGAGAACTGTCCCCAGAGCGCCAGCCCCACAGAACAGGCGCCGGCTGTGGGCCAGCAGGTGTGCCTGCCGGGCGGGGAGGGTGTGGCCGGCCGGTCCCTGGGAGGAGCTGGGGCCTCAGAGCCGCCGTCTGCCAGGTGGGCAGAGCCCAGCAGAGCCGAGGCAAAGGCCTCCGTTTTCGGGGGCGGATGGAAAGGAAGGGCAGCTCTGACTGCCAGGGTCACTGGTGGGACCACAGGCCTATGACAACACCAACAAGGGTGCCCTGGGGGAGAGAAGTGCGGCCCGGGTGCAGGTGTGGGGAGCCCAGGGCAGCGGTGCAGCACCCGTGGGGCGAGCAGGGAGGGCCTGCTGTTGTGGGAGGCCCTGGCCAGCCCAGGCACGCGGCGTGCCGACTGGAACTGAAACCCGTGCCAACTCCAAAACAGAGTGAGCTGGAGAAGCTGGGTCGGGGAGAACAGGTGAAGGGTGGTGTTGCAATCGCGGGAATCGGGCAGTGAAGAACACAGTGGGAGCTCGGTCCTGCAAGCAAGGTCCAGCTAGGAGTGGCGTGGCATCTCCACGCCGGTCCCAGTGTCATCGGAAGAGCTGCGGGCCAGCACAGGGAACCGTAACTACAATGGGCATGAGGCCCAGCAGCTGTCACCAGGACAACAGACAGGGGCAGCCTGGAGGCCACCTGCATGGAACGCTCCGGAGTGCTCAGGAACGCTCCGGGCACCGCAGCGGCGTATGTCCCACGGATGGGGGTGAGGTCGGCGTCAGTAAACAGTGGTCATTCTGCACGCTGCCTGACAGGGAATGCCGGCACTGCGCAGGACCCGCTCTTCTCTGGGACCGATGGCTTTCATGAACAGATGGGCTCACAGGCTGTACTGACAGCTTTGCTGCTGCCACTGCTGCTGCCCCTGTCCCCTGTTGCCACCAGGGAGGCTGGGCAAGCTGGAGGGGTAAATCCCTACAGTGTGCAGGTGAGGAGGAACGGAACACGCACCGCCTTTCCACTCCGAGGCTGAATGAGCCGCCCCAGAGCCAGGCCAGGGGTGACTCTGCTGCAGCCGGGGAGCCCGGCGTCAGCAGCGGGGCTGGAACCCCCTCGGACGGGGAGAAGTCAGGCCGACCCGCTATCCTGACTGTGCACCCCGGGTCCCAGTCGCTCCATGGCATGTGAAGGGGTGGCTGAGACCAATCACGTTTAGGGAGTGCTTGCTGCGTGCCAGGCACGCGCCACAGGACGGGAGCCCCACAGTCCTCGCTCAGCAGCCCCTGGCCACTGCGGTTCTCGCTTCCTGTCTGGTCAGTCTCATTGCGAGGCAAGTATCCCGGGGCTGCTTGAGGGGAGTCGGGGGCAGGGCGCTTGGGGCTCCCTTCCTGCCCCTGCTCCTGGCGAGGACCGGGGCCTGCAGCCCCGGGCAGGAGGCGGTCAGAAGCGGGAGGAGAGGGCTCCAGCAGGAGCTGGGGTGGCTGGCCTCTGGCCCACGTGGCCCTGAGGTGTGGGCTCTCCTTCTGGTAGACCCCAGGGCCCCAGTCCCTTCCCAGCCAACGTGGCCGTGACCCCTCTCCCTTGAGCTGTTATGGCGGAGACCCCTCTGGCTCTCTGGTGGCCAGTTCAGGGCCTGGTTGAGCAGAGCAGGGAAGCCGCCACAAAGGCAGAGCCCGGTCAGTTTGTGGGGCTTACATTTGGGGGTCACAGGCCCCTCTGAGAAGTCGATGTGAGCTAGCCACCTGCTCCCCCGGAAAAACACACAGGCACAGAAAGTCATGTGTGATTTCCGAGGCGGCCATGGCAGGGCCCAGACAAGGAACGTGAGCCCGGGACTGGGACCTGGGGCTTGGGGCACCAGCCCAAATATCTGGGGGGATGAGGTCGGGGGAGTAGGTGAGTGATGAAGGCTGGTGGCAGGGGGGGCAACCTGAGTTGCTCACCAGCCCGTATGCAGGCCTGGCATTGCTATGGTGTCCAATTTGGAAACTAGAAATCTGTTTTCCTTATGTGAAATTCCAGGTTTTTAACAATTTCATGCAAATCAAAATCTTTAAAAGTCTGGACAGGCTGAAGAAAGAACGACAAAAGCCACACGTCCCCCAGCAGCTGAGGGGCTGCGAATGGGCAGGGGAAGACCAGCGGGCTGCTGTCTGTGGGGACGTCGTCCAGCATGCTGGGCCCTCGTCACATCGCCGCGTGCGCACCTGCAGTGACTCCGTGCGCAGGCTGCCGAGGCCAGGAGTAGGGGGGTGGGGTGGGGTGCAGGGTAAATTACCCACCCCAAGACACACGGGGCTGCAGGGGCCCAGCCCCGGTCACCTTGGTTCCACACCCTCCCTCTCCATGGGTACTTCCCTGGGGGTGCCCAGGCTCGGGGGCTGGCAGGAGGAGTGACCTGGGTGCGAATGAGGAAGTGGCTATGGGTTTGAGGACAGGAGGCACGGACCAGAAAGACACTTACAAGGTGGGGCAGGGGGCGGGGATGAGAGGCATGGGGAGGGGCTAGGGAGGACCACCAGCAGGCCCCATGCCTGGGGGTCAGGAGAGGGAGCACGGCTGGAGATGGGGGTCCCGTGGGTACGGGGGCAGCCTCCCCCGGCTGTGTGTCCCCGGGGCAGCTGGGTTCAAGGAGAGTGTTGCTGACCCTGCCCCTTGCCTGGCTGAGGAGAGGGGCCCCCCCACCCCCCTCAGGTTCCTGGCACCCTGGGGCCCCTCCTCCGCCTTATCCTTAATTCCTGGTCTCTGTCCCGCCTTCTGTCCTTGATGTCCTCCACTGAGAAGGGCAGAGAATGTCAGAGCAAGCCAGGGTCAAGAGGAGGTGCCCCGGGGGCGGAATGGGCCCAGGCTGTGGGTGAGGGGACCAGGTCTCCGGGTCTCCAGGGCCGGATCTGTCCCCAGCGGGTTGTGTGACCTGGGCCATAAGCCTCCGCTCTCTGAGTCTCAGCTTCCCCCAAGGCAGGGTGCGCAGGGGACAGACAGGGCTGCGGGCCTTCGCACCTCCCAGGACTGGTGTGCAGCCACGGGGACCTGGCGGGGTGGGGGAGGCCTTAGGGCCCGCGGCTGCCATCTGAGAGCTGGGGAACATCGGGGCCAACTTACTGGGGGTTGTCGCACTGTCGGGTCCGGAACTTAACGCCGGTGCCACAGGTGCGTGAGCAGGAGCCGAAAGGACTCCAGGAGCCCCAGTTGCCGTCCCGTTTGAGGATGTCCGGTGTCAGCCAGATGCAGTGTCCTTTGAAGCAGTGCTGAAAGACAGAAGGTCGTTCCCTTGACCCATGCCCCCGTCCCGCCTTCACTCTGCAGTGCCCGTGGAGACCGCCTGGCCCGGGGTGCGTGGGGCGGCGGGGGCGGGGGCGGGCCACACAGCCCTAGCAGCTCCAAGCCCTTCGGGAGGCCGAGGGAGGTGCTGGCCCACCCAGCTCCGCCGGCCACTGCCTGGCCTCCTCCCGTCCTCGACACCTTGTCCAGCCTACTGTGTCCCCAGCCAGGGCCTGGCCCACACCATGTCTCCAGGGTGAGACATGCCCACACAGAGGCACTAAAACAAACGCAAGCAACCCATCGAGCCAGGGATTTCAGAGACACGTAAGATCGGCCGGTTTAAGTAAGGAAGCCGATTTAAAGGAAATACGGCAGCGTGGACGAGGCGGTAAGCCGGCAGGATGAAAGCTAACGGATACGGCAAGGAGGCACTGGTAAGCCGGGGACACAATTCTGTCGCTGAGTCTGGCCACTCGGTTGACCCCGCTGCCTCCCCAGGGAGGAAGCTGACACAGTGCAGGGCCCATTTTAAGAAGACTGCAAAATTAAAAATACCAAGTTAGGCAGAAAATGAAATATTAAATTAGAATAAGAAAATACATCATAAAATATTTAAAAAATTAAAAACTGACCAATATCACAACCACAAGCAGAGAAAAATGATTTTTTCCAGTTGATTGACTCAAGTTTTCCTGCAAGTCTGACTGCACACTTTCGCATCCACTCTTCACGTGGCAATAATTTCGTGGTGCTGTTTCCATACAGAGAATAGAAAGATAGCGTGGCCATTCCTTAGCAAGCTGCTTCTGTAATGGTCAGGGAGTGGCGCTTTTTTTTTTTTT
Source organism: Mormoops blainvillei (assembly GCA_004026545.1). Classification (NCBI taxonomy): domain Eukaryota; kingdom Metazoa; phylum Chordata; class Mammalia; order Chiroptera; family Mormoopidae; genus Mormoops; species Mormoops blainvillei. The sequence continues at coordinate 17,254 of PVJD01004718.1, read as the reverse complement.
TTTTTTAGCTTATAAACAACAGAAGTTTATTTCTCACAGTTCTGGAAGGTGGAAGTCTAAGATCAAGGTGCTGGCAGATTTGGTGTCTGGTGGGAGGCGCCTCCTGATTCACAGGCAGCTGTCTTCTTGCTGTGCCCTCACAGGACAGAAGGGGCTGTAGAGCTCTGCGGGGCCTCTTTTCTCAGAGCACTAATCTCATTCATGAGGCCGCCGCTCTCAGGGCCTCATTACCTCCCCAGAGCGGCTGTTTCAAGCTTTGCAGGCTACGTGCCTTCTGTGGCTGCCGCTCAGCTCCGCCGTAGGAGCAGGAAAGTAGTTACGAACGACAAGTACCTGAACAGAGTGTGTGTCCCAATAAAACTTTGTTTCTAAAACAGGCAGCAAATGGAAACTTCTAGAATGGAGTTGTAAGGAGACTGGTGAACTCTCTCCTTAGTAAAACAACCATTTAACTGGTGAAAATTATTTTTTTATATATATATTTTAAAAAAACCATTTAAAGTATCTGGAAATTGTCTTAAGGTCAATATAATACATGGAGAAACAGTTATGAGAAAATCCACTAAATCTTGGTGAGAACAATGAGCGTCTCTCTGCTCCCCAGCTTAGTGATATGGCGCTCAGTTGCCTGGAGGACTGAGCCTCCCCCGCTAGCCCCCACCGCAGCTTCCAGGCTGGGGCTGCATTGCCGTCTGGGAAAAGGCAGGCTGCTGGCATCTCCCACACCGCCCGGCTCCATCCCAGGTGGGGGTTTGGCCAAGAGGGCTGGAGCTCCCTCTTGCCACCCTGTCCCCATTCCCACACTCGGAGTGGAGGTTCTACCCCAGCTCTGGCAGGGCAATGATACGGGACCCTCACAGCCCTTCCCCAGCTTCCTTGTAGGGCAAGGTCACATGCCAAAAGGGACAAGCCAGGAAGACAGGGGTTACCAGCCCTATCCGGTGACTGACTTGTAGACCAGGCCTGTCTGGGAGAAGCGGGCCACCCTACCTCTAGCTCAGGTGCAGTGGGCCAGCGGTGTTGGGGTGGGGTGGGGCTGAAGCAGAACAGAGAGCTCCATCCTCTCCCGAAGGGAACTGACTTTATTTGGAACAGAGCAGGAGGAAATTCATGCCTATGGGCACCGTCAAAAACAACGTAAATCTTAGTAGCGAACAGCTGAGAGGAGGCCAGGAGCTCAGTGTCACTAGTGGTAGCAAATAGCGCGGTTAACCAAACAGCAGTGTAAAGAGGGCCATGAGAAAGGCGGTTAAGAGCCCTCCTGGCATCTGAGCCAGCCTCAGAGCCTGGCAACGCCCTGCCTCTCTGAAGGGTCCAGAATTTAACTGGATCAGATCGTATGTAGACAAGTCATACCCTAGGGCATTACCAAAATCAACACGGTAGTCAGTTAGCAGCTAGTGAAAGCAAACCGTCGGGTGTGATACCAACCGAGGCAGGACAGCCAAAAGCGAAGGAAAAGATCGGAGACAGAGAAAGACTGGCTAAGCCCACTGTCTTGGTGGGGGCGGGGTCAGGGGAGGCTGGTGGGGTCAGAGTGACTCTTCACAGACCCCAGGCTGTGACCTCTGAGGAGCAATGTCAGCAGCTGCACACTGCGGAGCTAATTTATTGGAACAGCCAAACCAAGTCATTAAGCAAATAAACGTAAACGACAGCACAACAAGATCCAGGGGAATCAACGCTTAGAATTTCTTCGATGTGTTATCTAAAATGTCCAGTTTCAATAAAAATTTCTGAGACCTGAAAACAGGAAAGGGTGACCCAACCCAGGAAAATATGCAGGTGATAGGAAGAACCTTCGAGGAAGCCCAGTGACAAACTTAGCAGACAAAGATTTCAGAACAAAGGGAAACCATATCTAAAGAACTGAAGGAGACTATTAGAACAATGTCTCACAAAACAGAGAACGTCAGCAAAAAGACAGAAATGATAAAAAGAACTAAATAGAAATTATGGAGGTGAAAAGTACAAACATTGAAATGATAAATTTACTGGAGGGATCAATAGTAGATTTGGGCTGGCAGAATACAGAGCCCATGAACTTGAACAGAGATCAATAGAAATTATGCCCTCTGAGGAGCAGAGGAAAAAAGATTCAGGAAAAAAGAACAGAACCCCTGGGAAACACAAGAGACTGTCAGGTCCACTAAGATGTGCATAGTGGAGGTGCCCAGAAGGAGAGACACACAGAAAGGAACAGAAGATATTCAAAGGAATAATGGCTGAAAACTTCCAAAATTTGATGAAAGACATTAATCTACACATCCAAAAAATTTAACAGACTCCAAGTGGGATAAATGCAGAGATCTACACCCAGACACATTCCAGTCAAATTGCTGAAAGACAAAGAAAAATTGTTGAAAGCATCAAAAAAAAAAAAAAAAGACTCACTGTGTACAAGGAATAAATGCTGACTTTTAATCAGAAACAATGGAGACCAGGGGCACTGGTGTCAGCCCAGAAGTATATTCAACAAAACTGCCTCTCAATCATGAAGGTGAAATAAAACATTCCCAGATAAACAAAAACAGAAAATTCTTCACTAACAGGCCCGTCATATAAGAAATACTAAGGGAAGTTACTGAGGCTGAAAGCAAGTGATGTTAGAAAAGAATTCAAATCTACATGAAAAAACAAAGTGCTGAAAATAAGACAAATTTCTAGAGAAACACAGACTATCGAAATTAATTTAATAAGATATAGAAAATCTGTTTAGATGTATAACAAGGAAAGAGACTGAATGACTTATTTTAAAACTTCGCACAAACAATAGCTCAGGTCCAGATGGCTTCACTAGCAATTTCTACCGAACATTTATTGAAAATTAATATCAATTCTCTACAAACTATTTCACAAAAATAGAAGATAAAAGAAAAATTCTCAAAACTCATTTATGAGACTAGTATTATCCTAATATCAAAACTAGACAATGATATCACAAGGAAAAAACAACCTATAAACCAGTATCTCTTATAAAAATAGATTTAAACATCTTCAACAAAATTCTAGCAAACCAAATACAACAGCACATTAAAAGATCATGTACCATGACCAAGTGGAATCTATCCCATGAATGGTATAAGACCTGAAAATCAATTAATGTAATAAATCCCATTAGTAAAATAAAGAACACATTATATATCACCTCAAGACTCAAAAATTTACTTGGCAAATCCAACATTCTTTAATGAAAAAGAAAACACTGAAAAGACTAGGAGTGAAAGAGAACTTTCTCAACCTTGGGAAGGGCAGCTGTGAAACACCCTCAGCTGGCATCGTGCTTCACAGTGAGGGGGGGCAGTGAACACTTTGCCCCTGTGCTCTGGAACAGGACACGGATGTTTGCTCACACCATTTCTAGTCAACATTGCACTACGAATTCTAGCAAGGACAGAAAAGAAATAAAAGGCACGCAGGTCGGACTGAAAAAGTAAAACTCTCTATGTGCAGATGACGTGATCTTCTATATGTGATACCCTAAGGAATCCACTAAAAAACTGTGCGAGCTAATAAACAGATTCACTGAGACTGCAAATACAAGATCGATATACAAAAATCAATTCTATTTCTACGGACGAGTGATGAATGATCTGAAAGTGAAGTTAAGGAAACAATTCTGCTTACGATAGTACCAAAACGAAGGAACAAAACCCCCATAGGAATAAATTATATAAAGGAACTACACAACTGAAAACTATAAAAATTGTTGAAAGGAAATAAAGATCTAAGTAAATGCAAAGACACCCCACGTTTATGGATCAGACTGCTGATATGGCAGTATTCCCCATATTGATCTGCAGATTCGAAGCAATCCTATTAAAATTCCTCCTGGAATTTTACAGAAATCGAGAAACTGCTCCTAAAGTTCATTTAGAAAGTCGAAGGACCAAGAACCACCAAAACAATCTCGAAGAAGAGTAAAGTGGGAGTAATCAAGACAGTGTGGCCCTCGTATAGGGATAGAGGAATATATTAGTGGAATAGAACTAAATCCAGCCATGACTGGTGTGGTTCAGGGGATTGAGTGCTGGCCTGTGAACCAAAGGGTCACTGGTTCAATTCCCAACCAGGGCACATGCACAAAAGGCACTGCAACAAAAGAAAATTAAAGGTGAGTACCCCTGATGAACATGCATGCAAAATCCTCAACAAAATATTAGCAAATCAAAATCAACAATACATTAGAAAGATCATACACCATGATCAAGTGGGATTTATTCCTGGAATGCAAGGTTGATTCAATATCTGCAAATCACTTAATGTGATGTACCACGTAAACAAAAGGAAGGATAAAAATCATATGGTTATATTAATAGATACAGAAGAAGCACGTGACAAATCTAACACCCATTGATCATAAAAACTCACAACACAGTGAGAACAGAGGGATCACACCTCAACATAACGAAAGGGCACATGGGACAGACCCACAGCTAACGTCATAGTCAATGGAGAAAAGGTAAAAGCATTTTCTTAAAATCAGGAACAAGACAAGGTTGTCCTCTTTCACCACTTTTGTTCAACAGAGTATGGGAAGTCCTAGCCACAAAAATCAGACAAGACAAGAAAATTAAAGTCATCTGGATTGAAAAGGAAGAAGTAAAATTGCCATTATTTGCAGATGACATATGCGATATAGAGAAAACCCTGAAGAGTCAAACAAACAAACAAGAAAACTATTAGAACTGATAAATGAATTCAGTAAAGTAGTAGGATACAAAATTAATATTCATAAATTGGTTGAATTTTATACACCAATAATGAACTATCAGAAATAGAAGTTAAGGAAACAATCCCATTTACAATTGCATAAAAAGTAAAATATCTAGTAATAAATTTAACCAAGGAGACAGAAGGTCTATACTCAAAAAATTATGACACTGAAGAAAGAAATTGAAGAACATACAAAACATGGAAGCATATACCATGCTCACGTATAGGGAGAATTAATATCATTAAAATGTCCATATTACCCAAAATAATCTATCAGTTCAACGCAATCCCTATAGAGATACCAATAGCATATTTCACAGAACTATAACAAATATTCTAGAAATTTATATGGAACCACGAAAGATCCCGAATGGCTACAGCAATCTTGAGGAAGAAGAATAAAGTTGGAGGAACCATGCTACCTAACATCAAACTATACTATGAGGCTGTAGTAATCAAAACAGCACATTGCCGGCATAAAAACAGACGCACAGATCAATGGAACAGAACGGAGAGCCCAGAAATGAACCCACGCCCATACAGTCAATTAATCTATGACAAAGGGGGCAAGAATATACACTGGGGCAAAGACAGCCTGTTTAATAAACTGTGCAGGGAAAATGGGACAGATCCAGGCAAAAATGAAACCAGAACACCTTCTTATCACATATACAAGAATAAAATAAAAACGGACTAAAGAGTTACATGTGAGATTCAAAACCGTAACACTCCTAGAAGGAAATATAGGCAGTAAACTTTCTGGTGATGGTTTTTAGATACAAAATCAAAAGCATGAGTAACATAAGAAAACTACTGAAACTGAACTTTATCAAAATGAAAAACTTTTGTGCATCAAATGATACCATCATGAAAGTAAAAAGTAAAAAGACGACTCACAGAATGGGAAAAATATTTGCATATTATATATCAGGTAAGCCTGATAAGCGACCTGTATACTTGTTCTTGTATGCAAAGAACTCATAGCTCAATAATAAAAAGATACTCAGTTAAAAAGCAAGGAATGTGAATATACATTTATCAAAAAAAAAATATATATACAAATTTCCATTAAGTACATGAAAAGAATCTGAATATCACAGGTCACTAGGGAAATGCAAATCAAAACCACAAGGAGATAATACTTTGCATATTGGAACGGTTATAATACAAACACAGATAATAACAAGTCTGGGGAGGATGAGAAGAATTTGGAATCCTTATATATTGCTAGTTGAAATGTAAAACAGTGCAGATGCTTTGGGGAAAAGTCTGGCAGTTTCTCAAAATGTTAAACAAAGATGGAGCGGCAAGATGGCAGTGGAGTGGGAGAGTTTATCTCACATCGCCTCCCAGAGCCATGCTGAACATAAAAATAAACAGGGGAACATCCACCTGAAATCAACAACTGAGGACTACCAGAGGGGGAGGTGCAAACCACCTCATGGCCAGTAGAAAGGGCGATGGCATGAAGGGGGCCAGCACTGCTTTTACAGGTGGTGGCCACAGGGCTGAGGGAGCTTCCCCCGGAGAAGAGCGAGGCCCGGGCCTCGGACCGGGCTCCCAGGCACGAGCGCCAGTGTTGGAATCACCCGCCCCCGCGGCATCCAGGGGTGAAAGGCCAGGGGTTTTCTTTGCCTGCTGAAGAAAGATGGAGCCTGCCGGGGACAAACCCATTTTTTCCCTTTTCTTTTGTTCCAAGGGGCCAAAACACAGGATCTGCATTCCTAGCCAATCACCTTCGGCTCCGGCAGAGGGAGGGCAGCACGGTCTGGAGTTGTGCGAGGAGAGTCAGGAGTGGGAGGCTTTGGGGGGAGGCATGGGGGGCGCGGCTTCTGGGTTCCTGGAGCTGGGATATAACACCGTACTGCAGCAACCATTTTCTTGAGAAAAGCAAGGCCCTCCCAGGGGAAAAGCAATGACCCCACCCTGTGGGAAAACCCCTTGCCCAGACCCCTCTGAAAGCTCCCTGCTCCGTCCCCTGGAACCCTGCCTGCCACACCCAGCATCTTTCTTACTTTCCCCCAACCCGAATCTTATTTTCTGCTGAGGAGACAGCAACATAGGCAGACTCAGGGGTTTTGCAGACTGGCTTTAGGGCGTGGCCATTCCATCCACTTTCCCAGGAACCAGACTGGCACTTCCCCCGCCCAGGAGAGCCTAGGGAGTCCATCGGGCTCAAACTCTGGGCTTTGGAGGCCCCGCCTGCTACCCTACCAGGGGCTTCACCCCGCTGAGTTCAGGGAAATTATCTGGGACAGACTCAGGCATGTGAACACACCCACCCTCTTCCCTGAAGTCTGCGTGGCGCCTCCCACAGGAGATCCAGGGGTCATATCCTCCTGGTTGCAGCAGAAGCCCTCTCAGAAGCAGATGGGCCTGCAGCTAGACTAAGGCTAATGGCAGGACCGCAGGCAGAAGCAGGTGGAGGTGATGCCTGCGGTGCTTTTGGTCATTAGTTGATCCACTCCAGGGCCTGTGCTGATCAGAAGCCAGCAGTGCCGGGCAGTAAGGACCACCCTGGACACAGCCCAGCCTGAAGGAGGCAGCCGCAGGCCGTGGATCGCTCGTAGCTTCAAACAGGCTGCACAGAGCTAGATGGGGAAAGAGCCCGGCAGTGGCTTACACAGGCTTCAGAACGCCAGAGGCACGTCCAGAGGGGAAGCCACCACGCAAGCAGCGAACGCCGCTGAGATGAATTCCACCTTGATCCTTTTCATTATGTGTGTTCTTTTTTTCCTTCACATAGCATTTTAATATTTTTTCTTTTGCTTCAATTTTGTTCCTATTTTCTCACTATATTTTTTATTTCGTTTCTCATATTTTACTGTTCCCTTTTCTTACTCCATTTTGCCTTCATTCATTTCTTATTTTTGTTTTAAAATTTCTCCCTTCCGTCACCGTGTTTCTGTTCCTTACTCTTATTATTTCTCCTCCCTCTAGCCTCTCAAAATCATTTTTCTTTCCTTCAGTCATCTCATATTCTTTCTTTCTTTTTTACAATATCCTTATTTCCCTTCCACCTGTATTAATCTCTACTCATTTGTCAATTATATTGTTGTTTTTGTTGGGGCATATTTTTGCTGGTGTGGGTTTTCGTCTTTTGTGTTGTTTTCTTTTATTCTGTCAGCATCTGTACAATAGCATACAAGACGTGGTGGGGGCTGAGGTTTTCCATCAGCTGGAGGGGAGAATCCACCAAGGAATGAGTCAACAACAATTACAACCCAAATAAAACAGGAGAGTCCACAAAAACTGCATAAAGGGCATCCCTAGAGCATCCAGTTCAGGAGATTAAGGAGACTGTACCACCAAGTCCCACAGGACTCTTACCGCAGAAGGCCACTCCATGAAGACAGGGAGTCAAAGCAGATCAATCTAATATATAGAAACAAACAAAAACAGTCACTTAAAATGGGGAGGCAAAGAAACAACCCCCCAGTCGAAAGGAAAGGAGGAATCTGAAGAAAAAGAGGTAAACGAAATTGAAGCAAGCAATTTATCAGACATAAGAGTTCAAAGTAATGGTTATAAGGATGCTCAAGGAACTCAGTGAGAACTACAAGGAACTTAGTGGGAACTACAACAGCATGAAAAAGGACATAGAAATTATGAATAAGAACCAGGTGGAAATGAAGAATACAATATATGAAATGAAGAATACACTAGAAGGAATTAAAAGCAGGCTAGATAAAGCAGAGGATCAAATCACGAGCTGGAAGACAGGTGGAACAAAACACCAAGTCAGAGCAACAAAATGAAAAAGGACTCAAAAAGAATGAGGATGGTTTAAAGGAGTTTTGGGACAACACGAAATGTAACAATATTCACATCATAGGGGTACCAGAAGAAAAAGAAGAAAAGGAGCAAGGGATAGAAAACCTGTTTGAAAAAATAATGACAGAAAACTTCCCTACTTAGTGAAGGAAAAAGTCATGCAAGTTCAGGAAGAGCAGAGGGTCCCAAGCAAGATGAACCCAAAGAGAACTATGCCAAAGCACATCACAATTAAAATGGCAAAATTTAAGGACAAAGAGAGAATCTTAAAGGCAGCAAGGGAGAAACAGCTAGTAATATACAAGGGAGCTCTGATAAGGCTATTAGTTGATTTCTCAAGAGAAACGCTACAAGCCAGAAGGGATTGGCATAAAATATCCTAAGTAATGAAAAGCATGGATTGGCAACCAAGACGACTCTATCCAGCAAGGCTCTCATTTACAATGGAAGGTGAAATAAAGAGCTTCCCAGAACCCTCCGACCCCTGTGGAAAAGGCTAAAAGAGTATATCTCCCCCAAGCCAGCATGGCAAGAGATGCTAAAGGGACTGCTTTAAGAAGAAGAAGAAATATAGAGAGAGAAACACTGGTACGAAGGGTAAAAAGGGCAACGAATAAGTACTTATCAATAATAACTTTAAATGTAGATGGATTCAATGCTCCAATCAAAAGACATAAGGTAACTGAATGGATAAGAAAATACGACCCTCATATATGTTGTCCACAAGAGACCCACCCTACCTTAAAACAAAAGATTTACACAGGCTGAAAGTGAAGGGATGGGAAAAAAATATTCCATGCAAAAGGACATAACAAAAAGGCTAGGGTAGCAGTACTTATATCAGGCAAAATAGACTTCAAAGCAAAGGCCATAACAAGAGACAAAGAAGGTCACTTCTCTGTGACTTCTATGTGACTAAGTACATAATACTTAGGGAGCAGTCCAACAAGAGGATATAACCCTTGTAAACATATATGTACCCAACACAGGAGAACCTAAATACACAAGGAAGATCTTGGGGGACTTTAAGAAAGAGATCGACAGCAATACAGTTATAGGGGATTTTAACACCTCACTGTCAGCAATGGATATATCTTCCAAACAAAAAAATCAACTAGGGTTCAACCACACTCTATATCAAATGGACTTAATTGATATTTACAGAGCATTTCACCATAAAGATGCAACATACACATTCTCCTCGAATGCACACGGATCATTTTCTAAAAAAGGCCACACGGTAGGATACAGAACAAGCTTTAACAAATTCAAGAAAATTGAAATCATAATCAAACATCTTCTTGGATCACAATGGCTTGAAACTAGAAACCAACCTCAAGAAAAAACTCAAAACCATTCAAATATATGGAAGCTGAATAACATGTTATTAAATAATGAATGGGTTAACAATGAGATCAAGGAAGAAATTAAAAAGTATCTGGAAACAAAGAAAACACACAACAAGCCGAAATCTATGGGACAGAGTGACAGCAGTCCTGAGAGGGAAGTGCATAGCATTACAGGCCTACTTAAAGAAGATAGAAAAAATCTGAAATGAACAACCTAACCCTACACCTGAAAGAACTAGAAAAACAACAATAAACAAAGCCCACAGTGAGTAGAAGGAAGGAAATAATCAAGATCAGAGCAGAATTAAATGACACAGAGACTAAAAAAACAATTCAAAAGATCAATGAATATGGGAGCTGGTTCTCTGAACAGATAAACGAGATTGACAAAACTTGAATAAGACTCATCAAGAAAAAAAGAGAGAGGCCCAAATAAATAAAATCAGAAATGAAAGAGTAGAAATAACACACCAAAGAAATACAAAGGCTGTAAGAAAATATTATGAACAACAATACGCCAACAAGCTGGACAACCTGGATGACGTGGATAAATTTCTAGAAACATACAATATTTCAAAAGTGAATCAGGAAGGAGCAGAAAACCTGACTAATCAATAACAACCACTGAAATTGAAATAGTAATAAAAAAAACTACCGACACACAAAAGCCCTGGACCAGATGGCTTCACAGGTCAGTTTCACCACACACTCAAAGAAGAGCTAACACCTATCCTTTTCAAACTATCACAAAAAACTCAAGAAGAGAGAAGGCTCTCAAACTCTTTTTACAAGGCCAGTATTATCCTAATTCTAAAACCAGGTAAAGACACAACACAGAAAGAAAATTACAGGCCAATATCTCTGATGAAGATAGATGCTAAAATCCTTAACAAAATATTAGCAAACTGGATCCAGCAATATATTAAAAAGATCATACACCATAATCAAGCGGGGTTTATTCCAGGAATTCAAGAATGGCACGGTATTCACCAATCTATAAATGTGATACATCGCATAAACAAAATGAAAGACAAAAATCACATTATAAGATCAATAGATGCATAAAAGCATGTGATCAACTCCAGCACCTACTTATGATAAAAACACTCAGCAAAGTGGGAACAGAGGGAGCATACTTCAACACAATAAAGGCCACATATGAAAAACCTACGGCCAACATCATACTCAGTGGAAAAAAAACTAGATGTGTTTCCCTGAAGATCAGGAATAAGACAAGGGTGTCTGATTTCACCTCTCTTATTCAATATAGTACTGGAAGTTCTAGCCACAGTGATCAGGCAATAAGTAGAAATAAAAGGCATCCAAATTGGAAAGGAGAAAGTAAAATTGTCATTATTTGCAGACAACATGATAGTGTACATAGAAAACCCTATAGGCTCCACCAGAACATTATTCATCCTAATAAGTGAATTCAGCAAAGTAGAGGGATACAAGTCAATATTTAGAAATTGATGGCATTCTTGTACACAAACAAGGAATTATCAGAAAGAGAAACTAAGAAAAAAAATCCCACTTACTCTAGCAACAACAACAACAACAACAACAACAACAACAAAAATAAAGTACCTAGGAATAAATATAACCAAGGAGGTAAAAGACCTGTACTCAGAAAACTACAGAACGCTGAAGAAACTGAGGAAGATACAAATAAATGGAAGCATGTATCATGTTCACGGATTGGAAGAATTAACATCATTAAAATGTCCACGCTACCCAAAGTAATCTATGGATGCAATGCAATTCCTATAAAAATACCAATGGAGTATTTCACATATCTAGAACAAATATTCCAAAAATTTATATTTATATTTTGAACCAAAAAAAGACCCAAAATAGCCTCAATAATCTTGAGAAACAAGAACAAAGTCGAAGGGATTACAATACCTGATATCATACTATAAGGCCACTGTAATCAAAACAGTCAGGTACTGGTATAAGAACAGACACATAGATCAATGGAACAGAACAGAGAGCCCAGAAATAAACATATATCTATATGGTCAATTAATATCTGACAAAGGGGGCACGAGCATACGGTGGATTAAAAATAGTCTCTTCATAAATGGTGTTGGGAGAACTGGACAGGTACATGCAAAATAAAATGAAACTAGACCACTAGCTTTCACCATACACCAGAATAAACTAAAAAATTGATAAAAGACTTAAATATAAGTCATGATACTATTAAAATCCTAGCAGAAAACATAGGCAGTAAAATTTCAGGTTCTCATGTAGCAATATTTTTGCCTATATATCTCCTAGGGCAAGGGAAATAAAGGAAAGAATAAACAAATGGGATGACATGAAATTAAAAAGCTTCTGCACAGTCAAAGAAAAATCACCAAAATGAAAAGGGCACTGACCGTATAGGAGAACACATTTGCTAATGATACACTGGACAAGTGTTTAATTTCCAAAATATGTAAAGAACTCATAAGACTCAACATCAGGAAGACAAACAATCTAATTAAAAAATGGGCTAAGGTCCTGAACAGACACTTCTCCAAGGAGGACATACATAGGGTCCAGAGACATATGAAGAAATTATTCAACATCACTAGCCATCAGAGAGATGCAAATTAAAACCACAATGAGCTATCACCTCACACCTGTCAGAATGGCTATCATTAATAAGTCAACAAACAATAAGCGATGGCGAGGGTGTGGAGAAAAAGGAACCCTAGGGCACTGTGGGTGGGAATGCAGACTGGTGCAGCCACTGTGGAAAACAGTATGGAGGTTCCTCAAAGAATTAAAAATGGAACTGCCTTATGATCCAGCAATCCCACTGCTGGGAACATTAATAATCCCGAAACACCAATTCAGAAGAATTTATGCACCCCAATGTTCACAGCAGCGCTATTTACAACAGCCAAGATTTGGAAACAGCCTAAGAACCCATCAGTAAATGAGTGGATTAAAAAACTGTGGAACATTTACACAGTGGAACACGATGCAGCAGAAAGAAAGGAAGGGATTCCTACCTTTTTGACAGCATGGATGGACCTGGAGATTATGCTACGTGAAACAAGCCGGTCAGTGAAGGACAAATACCATGTGATCTCACTTACAAGAGGAATCTAATGAACAAGATAAACTAAGGAGCAAAGAGAACCAGCGGCATGGACTCACGGAGCTGAATGACAGTGGTAAAAGGGGAGGGGGGCGGGGGGGACTGTTTGAAAGAAGGGGAAGGAATTAGTCAAGGAATGTATATGAAGGACCCAGGACGTGGACAACCGGATGGGGATGGACTGCAGAAATGGGGGTGGGGTGGGAAGAGGGGGGTGAAGGGGGAAACATTGGGACAACTGTAACAGCATAAACAATGAAACAGTATAAAGAAAGAAATAGAAAAAAATGTTAAATGTAGTTTCCATAAGATCCAACAATTCCACTCTTAGGTACACAGGCAAGAAAAATGACACATCCATGCGATCACTCGTACACAAATGTTCACAGCACTTCTCATAATATCTGAAAAGTGGAAACTTTTCAGACTCAAATGTCCACCAGCTAATAAATGGATAAATAAAACACAGTATATCTATACAATGGATTATTATTTAACAATAAAAAAGAATGAAGTACTCATACATATTACAGCATGGATGAACCTTGAAAACATTATGCTCATCAAATTAAGCCGGCACAAAAGGACACACGTTGTGCGATTCCATTTATATGAAATGTCCAGAAGAGGCCGGTCTGCGGAGGCTGCAAGTAGGTCTGTGGCTGCCTAGGACTGGGGGTGGGGGACATGAACTGGAGCGTCTGCTGGTGGGTCCAGGGCTTCTATTGGGAGCGACGAGTGTCCTAAAATTTGATTGTTGTGATGGTCATACGGTTCTGTGAATATACTGAAAATCATTGAATTGCACACTTTAAGTGGGTGAATTTAAATGTGAACCACATCTTAATAAAGCTGTTAGGGGAAAAAAAACAGGAGGCGGGCGGGACTGGCCTGTGCGCTACTGCCTGCCGGCCCTTGCTCTAGCACACTGAAGGATTTTTTTTTTTAATCACTATTTTGGAAAAGTTATTGGTGATGTCATGTGAACATTTAGGACAATCAAATTGGGAGTAACTACTATCCATTTTGCTTACTGATGTGGATTTTAGGGCGTTTCACATTTTCTTGGTCAGAGTCTGACTTTAAGTGCTCTTTGAATAAGCAATACTCAATAATTGCTGCTGTTGACATTTTTATTGCAGGGCAGTGTTCTGAGCTTTGTATTGTCCTTGAGCCTGTCAACATTTCAGTCGACTCAGGAAGAAGATTAAATGCTCTGCCAGTGTGTCCCTCAGATCCACTCCCCTTCGATAATTGGACTGTCAGGCGTCTCAGGAGCCTGTCTGTTCCTTCCCTCTGACAGTCATCTCTTCCTCCTAAGGAATGACTGCTTTTGGTTTGATCTGAAACCTTTTTTTTGTTATAATTAAGTTTGTTATGTCAGAGTTATTTCTATTGACTTCTTTACTCATTTTTTTACTTTTATTTTTTTCCCATGAACTTTTATCTGCATTTTCTTTAATTCAAAAATTCAAAAATGAGAAAAGTAGGTATGTTTATACATATATCCAAATCAGAAGTCAAGTTTCTTCCTTAGTTCACTGAAGCATTCCAAAATGACATTCAAAATGTCAGTCGAGCTGGCGTATGAAAGCTTTATCAACATTTCGAGTACGCTTTTTGCATCTCGTGTGCATTCAGGTTTCTCTTATATTTTCTAAGACATGGGACTGAAGGTTTGACAGCCTTCAGGCAAGCGTGACATCTCGTCACACTTAGCCTTTCCAAAGAAATGTCCAAGCAGGTTCTGTGTTTAAAGTGTCCCATCTACAAAACAAACTCCGAAAGAGAACAAACTATTGCCAACATGGAAGCAGTCACAGCCTATAGTAAAGTTGAGGTGGTTTTTCTCCACTGATTTCAGGAGAACGGGCTGCACACAGCATGCGTTCTCCGATGGCTGTGGGTGAACTGCCGCGGGGCCCGCAGGAGTTTCTCTGGAAGTTGTTCTTATAACTGGACAGGTGTACTAATTTTTAAAAAAGATTTTATTTACTTATCTTCAGAAAGAGTGGAAGGGAAAGAGAGAGAAAGGGAGAGAAACATAGATGTGAGAGAGACATCAATTGGCTGCCACTTATATAGGCCCTGACAGGGACCGAACCTCCAACCCAGGCGTGTGCCCTCATGGGGAATAGAACTGGTGACCTTTTGCTTTGTGGGACGACGCCCAACCCACTGAGCCACACTGGTCAAGGCAGACACAGTAATTTAATGACACATGAGAGATACTGAGAACCATGTAAATAAGCCAATAAATTCGTTCCAAATCCAATTCTCTCGGCCAAAGCCATGAGGTGTCCACAGCTGCTCCCATGCCAGCAGCACACACGTGTATCAGAGTAAAACTGGAAGTGATCCTAACTGATTATGTTTAAAATATCTTACTTTCGTAAAATTTATGAAAACACACAACCACGTGAACATATTGCGAGGCCCCTGCCAGGACCTCGGAGGGGGCCCAGACAAGCGTGGGGCCCGAAGATTACACGTCACAAGCTCTGTGGTAAATGCAGCTCTGCCCCCCTCAGCCCTTCCGTGGGCTCCCCCGCTGCAGGAGGCCCTGTGCTGGCCTGGCCTAGGTCCCCACGGCTCGCTGCCCCTCCCTCACCATGCCAGGCACTGAGCGCCCTGCCGGCCCCCCTGCCTCCCTCGGGGGTGCCTGTGCTCCGCAGGCCCCTGAGCTCCGCTTCCTCCCCGCACTGCGGGAACTGTTTAGGGTGCGAGGGCGGGGTCCTCGGGAATGGCAGTAACGGTTTTCTAATGAGACATGAGCGAGATGGTTTCTCTCTCCAAGCGTGAGGAGGCAGAGGGGCAGCGGTGGTCTGCAGCCCTCACCAGGCCCGACCCTGCGGGCACCGGACGTCGGCTTCCGGCCTCCAGAACCGTGTTCCAGGGGCTGCCTCTGCCCCCGGCGCTGGTGCTGGAGCAGCCCGAGCGGAGGGAGAGCGAGTGAGGCAGTGTCCTGGCCTCCCTGAAGGCTGGGGTTGGGGCCGCGGAGGGGCCTCTACGTTACTGGGACCATGGGAACCAAGGCCAAGACAACGGAGGAAGCCACACAGGGGTCCCTTGGTCCCCAGGCAGGAGGAGGGAGGTCGGGGACCCCTGCTTAGCAGAGTGCAATTGCTGCACATGAACGGTGTCGTAGTGCTTTGATACCTCTGGGTTATTATGAACGAAACAGGTTCAATGTTATTAAAATGCTGGGTGACATGTTGCAATGCTTACAAATATTTCACCCAGTAGAGGTAAACATTAAAAAGCGCAAAGTCCGTGTCCAGAGCGAACCCTGGGACAACCTGGCCGGACTGCCTCGAGGGCCAGCACGCTGGGCGGCGCTGGCGAGCCTCAGTGGCCGGGAGGCTGCCAGGGGCTCTGAGAGTCTCCGGAGCAGGCTGTCTGCTGCAGGAAATGGACGCCCAGCGTCGGAACCACGAGGCCTGGGTGTCCGTCTTCCACCCACCAGCACTTCCCCGGCGGGCACCGTGTGCCCAGAGCCTGAGAGTAGGAGAAGCAAATGGGGCACTTAGGCGACTTGCCTGAGGAGGAAAGAAGGGCTCCGGGCGAGAGGGTGAGGAAGAGGGACCCAGAGCTCGAACTCCAGGCATCCCTGTCACCCTGCCTGCCTGCCAGTTCTCCTGCGTGCAGGAAACAGGAGCACCGGCACCGTGGGGCCTTCGTACCGGGCACGCATCTCTGAAATGGTCCTCCCCGGGAGTTCATGGAAACGTGGGGTGGCTGCTGCTTCCGCAGGGTGCTGCGGGTGGATGTGAGGGCACAGAGAGGGGGCACCCTTTCCTGCCAAGACACTGAGACCGGGGCACCAGGCTGGGCCGCCTCCCGCCAGCTGCCCTGAATCTGGCTCAGGCATGGAAGGCAAGGCGAGCCCACCAGCCTGGCCTGTGGGGTACAGCCACCTGGGAGGACCCTCTGTAGTGGCCTGGCCCGGTCTCCGGAGTGCATAACCACAGGCGGCGCGGTCACAGGGCAAGCCCCTCTGACGGCAGATCGGAGCCGGGTCTGCAGCACTCTGGACTGGGCAGGACACCAACCAGGCGCAGGACGCATGCGGTCCAGTCCTCGCCTCGCTCCACCGCCACCCGGCCTCCTGGGGGCCGCACGCGTGAGCCACGTCTTCCCTGCACTCTGCAGGGACTGCCTCTCCAGCCTGGCCAGCTCCTCGGGACGGTGGACAGCTAACCCGAGAGCATCCCTTGCGTATGCAAACCACCTGGCCAGAGTCCCCACTCCAACCACCTGCTTCACAGGCTCTCTCACTCTGGGCCACTAGCCCTTATCACCCTGAGACAAGTGCCAGAGG